>CM052249.1:3601494-3620177 GCA_028455795.1 Lasioglossum marginatum
TTGTGCCAACACGCGTCTAGGTCGCGCTCTGATTGGTCCGTGTTTTTCGTTAATAACTCCTTAACAAAGCCGCGGACGTCATTCTTGCAAAGGAAAATGTCGCTTCAAATAGTCTCAGGAACCTCCCATTTCCGGATGTTGAAGGAATTTTGAGTCACCCTCTATACAGTTAGGAGCATAACTAATCACTAGACAGCTGATCTTTATGCATTTATAGGAAAATTGAATAGATGAAATTCAAAATTGTAGGAAAATTTTGAAAATTGAAGATGTCAATATATGATTTCTCATCTATTAAAATTATTAACCCCTTGCCGTACTTTGACGAGCCAGACTCGTCATGAAGTAATTTGTAACAAAGTCTAACAAATATGAATGTTACGCGTTTCATTTTAGATGACAATAAAATTTGATTCGTTTGTAATCAATATTTAAGCATTAAAATAAATGTAGCCATACAAAAAATATAAATCTTCTTTTCTCTTCTACGACATTTTTGTGCATAAAGACGTTTTAATCGCTGTAACTGTAAAGAAAATTGTACGGCAAGGGGTCAAAAAAGAAAATGAATGTCTATATCACTCCAGATTGTTGCAATTCGAGTAGAAAGTTTTTATTTTACATAAAGATATCTGCTGTCTAATTATTACAAATAACGGAAATACTCAAGGTGGACAACAATTACAGTGAGGAGCAAAAGTGAACACACATACAATATTTTTAATTAATGTATTTTTATTTAATGTTTGCATATAGAATGAAAAAAAATAAAATACACAGTATTAAGTACAATATTTCCACTTCCCAAAAAAATTTAAACAATCATGATATTACTATTATTTTGATAAATACAAATTGTTTTCGTGTAATCGGTTTTGCACCATAATTCATTTTCATATAAACATTTCATATTATTATGCATTTAACATTTTGTCCAGAAGCCTTTGAAATTATATTTTCGCAGTATAGAATACCACTGTTGCTGCAATCTTTGCCACAAATCATTTATTGTAGTTGGCGGATCACTGTAGTTATTCGCTAATTTCATTTTTAAATATGCTCAGACATTCTCGATAGGATTTAAGTCTGGCCTTTGAGCAGGCCACGACATCGTTTGAAATTGTTGAGACTCTAGCCAATTTTTGACGCTTTTTGCAGAATGCCCTGTGGCATTATCGTGTTGGAAAACAACATCACATTCTTGTGCCGGCATATTATCAAAGACATCCAATAAATTCTGTTCTAAAATGTTTTTGTAAGTGAACTGGTTCATCGTACTTTCAATTCGATGCAATCTGCCTCATATGCCGTAAAAAGCAACACCATATCATGACTGAACCACTACCAAATTTAATTGTCTGATTAACATAACGCGACAAAGGGGATTCACGTTTCGATAATTATTTAGAAAGTACCACTCCTCTCCGATTTTGATGAAATTTAAATATGTTATAGATTTCGACATTTTGAACAACTTTTTCCTTTTCCGATATAGGGGGGTCGCTTTTAGTTTTCGAGATATTCGCAAAAAACTGTTGCTAATACTGTATTGAATTTTCCGTATTCTTGCACACTCCGTGACTGTTTGGCATTGGTTGATTTAAGCACCTTTATTCTTGGGCGACATCTATGTCGAATAGTTCATACTAATTATACTAATACTCATTAATAAATACAAGCTAGAGAAATTTCGTTCATATTATAATAAAAATAACCAGTTAATGCACTTGCCCCGTTTACGCACTTACCCCACTCCACCTTAGTAATAATATCATGATTGTTTAAATTTTTCTGGGAAGCTGAAATATTGTACTTAATACTGTGTATTTTGCTTCTTTTTATTCTATATGCAAACATTAAATAAAAATACATTTTTGTAAAAATATCGTATGTGTGTTCACTTTTGCTTCTCACTGTAATATCTAATCTAGTTCATATGACAAAGTGATTTCGAAAAAACCTCCACACTGCAACAAATCGTGTTGTATTGGTTTATCAATTTGAAAACGGTTTACGTAGTAAACTTCGTTTACATTGTAAACCGCAGCCAGCGAGGATCGTAAAGATTGAAATTGGGTGCCTAGGGCCCTAGGCTATTTCATATTTATGATCGAGCGTAATTTATGGTCGTACAATGGGGTAGTTAAGGAGAATAATACTCACCACCACTATTGCAATGACGGTACCAAGGGTCGAGCCAGCCAGAACGTCGCTCCAATGATGTTTGTAATCAGAAACTCGTGACAGAGCCGTGAACCAGGCCATCACGATGCACACCAACTGAAGGAAATGTTTCAACAATTTGCTGCCCTTCCATGACACTCTCAACTGCAAGTACAACTGGAAATAAAAACAAAGGAATTATACAAAATCTCGTCAAAAAGCGCGGACGAAAATTTGACGTTCAACCATAACTTGAACCTTTTCTTCGAATTTGCAACATTCTTTATGTGTCTCGTCTTTATCTTTATTATAAACTATTATAAATTAGTAACTTATAATAATCATATTAAATTTTTCTTTATTTCTTTTTAAGTGCAGTTTCTACAAATGAACATACTTTTACAGTGTTAATTATGAAGTTAACTTTTACTAAAATTATTCCATCAAATTCTTTGAATGAAATGGTACATAGTCACTTACATTATTTCTTTTTCGGTGCAGTTTCTACAAGCGAACATATTTTTACAGTATTGATTTGGAAGTTAACTTTTACTAAAATTATTCAATCAAATTCTTTGAATGAAATGATACATAGTCACCTGCATTCACTTTTATTCTTATAAATGCTACATAGTTAGTATTAAAATTGTTTAAACATTTACAATCTTTCAATTGAGGATTAAGGACTCCTAAGTTTTAATTCCTTCTTGTGAAGACGTAAATGAACAATGTATATAGTATAGTACTTCTCTTTTAAATTTCCGTTAAAATTGTAAACCACTTTTTAGTCAATAAAGAAAACATAAAAAAGCAAGGTCATCGCAATTTAAAAAAAAGTTTTTTTATTTACCAATCGATTCGAAGGTATACTTTATTCGAAAATTAGTTAGTTTAAGAGTAGCGGATTTTTATGCAAGATAAAAATTTTGTTCCTGAATTACAACAAACTGAAGTCAAGTGGAAGTTTATTTTCTTTCTTAATATTGTTAATAGATTGAAAATAATGTTACAATATTTTTAAGTTTTGCTAATGGCTTTTTTTGACTTTTTTAAATTACACCTACTCGTTTTTGTCATAAATGCATAAAATCCGCGATCTAGTTATGAATAGACTCCGGATCCTATGCATTTATAACAAAATGAGCAAGTGCAATTTAAAACAGTGAAAATTTCAAAAGACTAAAAGTATTCACATATTATTTTCACCACATTAAAACCATTAATGAAAAAGATTTTATATTTATTGTTAGCTTCTGCGTCTCGCAATTGATGCACAAACTTTCTATTTTGCATAAACATCTAGTTATGAGTTTTGTCCCGAACGTCCAAATGTTTGTCACTAGACTGCGGATTTTTATGCAAAACAAAAATGTTCTGCATCATTTGTGGGAAGCAGGAGTTAAATAAAAATTCATTTCACCCATTAATGGCGTCATTACGTTGGAAACAACATAACACCATTGTTAGATTTTTCTAATATTTTAATATTTTACATTTCAGCTAATTAGCAATTACATTTCTAGCTAATTTCTCCATAAATGCATAAAGACCCCCGGTCTACTTGTCACACTGTGCGTTGTACACAGAGCTGGGGAAAATAGTATTTTAAATAGTAAATAATCCTATTTATTTTAAAGTATGTGTACAACTTTGAAAATAAAATATTTTATTTGACGCAGTAATTTTTGAAAATAGTATTTTATTTGAAAAATATTGAAGATATTTGTATTGTGTCTTTTTATTTTTTCGATTTCAATTTTAAATATTATTGCTGGAAATATTGGTTCGAATTCAATACATTTACGAGTGCAAATCGTTTCTTAACAATAAGATAGACTGTATGTTTATGCGGTTTCTCAGAGTATTATAATAATGCAAAAAATAAAATATTGTATTTCGTGTTTCAGATTGTTAAAATAGAAATATTTTATTTTCTGGACCAAATTGTTGAAATAGAAACATTTTATTTTGAGGTTCAGATCGTTCAAATATAAATATATTGTTTTCGAAATTGTATACCTTATTTAAAATACTATTGAGTTGGCAAGAAAGTAATTTTGGTATTTTAAGGTGAAATAGAGAGCCCAATTTTTTCTTAGTCGAGCAATGAATTTTAACGAATAAGATATTTTCCCTTTTGTTCGATGATCTTTTGCCAAAAAGGATAAATAAGAAAATATTTTATTGATTAAAGTTCATCGCTTGAATAAAGAAATTCGATTTTATTTCGCAAAATACTGAAATTACTTTCTTGAAACCCAAAATCTTCTTTAAGCAAAATAATAAAATGTAAAATATTACTCCGACCACAATTTTACATTTCGATTTTGAGCTGGATCGCTGCTACACATAAATCACGTTGCGTAATTGGAGAAAAGGTTCCACGGCCTGTAATCTGGCCGAACGAAAACCACGTTTGACACACGCGGCAGTCTAATAAATAATTATCCGCTTCGTGCGAATTCTTTCGAAGAGAATACTGTTAAAAAATGATAAAACGAACAAAAGGAAGGAAATGGGTACTTACCGCGAGGTAGACCATCGTGTAGGCAGAGAAGGACGAGTGTCCCGAGGGGAAGGATAATCTGAAAGAGATGGAGATTATAAATCGTATCGTGTCGAATAAATCTCATTCGGTGGTCGTTACGCGCAACAAATTTCCGTTTTATTATTCAACGCGGAGCAATACGGCGCGGCGCAATACGGCACTGCGCGGAGCAGCACGACGCGCGGCGGGCACATCGTCATCGGTGCACACTGCACACGCGTCCCGTAATGGGACCCTATTCATTTTGTCAGGATTAATTCCGGGGCGTGTACAGTGCCGATTACAATCGGCAAGGCGGGCTCTTGCCTCGGAGCCGCGCCGGGATCATAAAGATTCGCCGGAAGATCCTCCGCGATCATACACTCCGGCACAAAAAGATAGCGCACATCAAGATTTACATGATTCCCATTCATTTTTATTTAGTTTTACGTTGCAACCGAAATTTATTTAAATATCGGATTGGGGACAAAGTTTCTTCGTATTTTAATGCAGAAACGAATCAAGTTTTTTCCATATTTTAAATGAAGTTTATTAAATCAAGTACTGGGTCATTCAGAAAGTTCGTAGCCTAACAAAGAAAGGACATGAAATAATGAGTCAAAATACATTTATTCTTCTGTATATTCTCCCTTAAGCTCAATACATTTTTTCAGTGATTTTCTAATTCATTTACCTTATCTTTGAAATGATTTTCCTCGAGACGTATCTAAAATACTCATCTACGGCTGCTATGACTTCTTCATTTAATAAAAAACGCCTGCCACGTAGGAATTTCTTGAGGTTTGGGAACAAATGGAAGTCGGAGGGAGCCAAGTCTGGTGAATATGGTGGATACTCCAACAATTCATAGCGTAACTCCTTCAATTTGGCCATTGCAAGAACACCTTTGTCAGCCGGTGCATTGTCCTGGTGAAAAATGACTTTTTTCTTCTTGAAGCCAGGTCTTTTTTTCCAGTTTATCCAAAACATTTTAGTAATATTCTCCTGTTATTGTTTTCCAGGTTTGAAGGTAATCAATTAACAAAATTCTTTTTGCATCCCAAAAGACGGATGCCATGACTTTCTTTGTCGATTTTGATCACTTTGGCTGCTTTGGAGCTGAACAACCGGGCTCAGTCAACTCTGCAGTTTGTTGTCGCAATGCAGGATCATAGTGGTAATCCCAAGTCTCATCCATGGTTACAAATCGACGCACGAAGTTAGTTATATTTTTTTGCAAACGATCCAAATGTTGTTGAGAACATTTCACGCGAATGCGTTTTTGATCCGAATTTAACGAATGCGGCACCCATCTTGTCAATAGCTTTCTCAAACCTAATTCATTAGTTAAGATCTCACGAACTGATCCAGTTGAGATGCCTCTGGCCTCAGCTAAATCAACTACAGTTAATCGATGATCTTCCTAAACCAAATCATGGACATGATCAATCATTTCTGAAGTGGTTGCAGTTTTTGGACGTCCTGAACGCGGATCATCATTAATGTCTGTACGACCATGTTTAAATAGAGCAACCCATTTTTTTTACCATTGCATATTGCTCGCCACAAGATGGACAGATAGTCAAAGACCTTTCTCGCTACTACCTGATCCGTCACCGATACTTATATATACAGTCCTCAACCGCCTTCTGACATCCCAGCGTCTACTGCCATGATGACTCTAGTCAATACTAAACCCTCCTCTTTGACATATAATTACCCCCCTCATGTTTAAAGAGTAGAGATCGCTAGATCTAGGAATCTTTCATTCCACTCCCATGTTCAAATTTCAGGCTAGTCCCGTTTAAAAAAAAATAAAAAAAAAACGGTAATTGTGCATAAAAGGTCCCACCTCACCGATTTTGATAAAATTTAAATATGTTGTAATACTCAACATTCTGAACAACTTTTTCCTATACATGTAACCGCCGATCGGCTTTAGTTTTTGAGATATTTCCCAAAAACTGCAGCTACTACCACATTGAATTTTGCCTATACGTGCACGTCCGTGCTGTGCGTATGCGTCAACACGATGCGACCAGTCGTCAACTGTTTCTACAGATATAGGAGTAAGACTTCTGATAAGCATGGACGTCTTCGGAAGTGTGTTCAGAACGGGGAATTCCGAAGTCTTACCCCGAAAAGTTTATTTTAAGAGCGAGCGGAAATGACGGGAAAAATAGTGTCCCTACACGATATTTCTCCGTGCAGAACACAGCCGTTTGCAAAATAACGCGACTTTACTGTACTGTGCGTCCAACGAAAGATGGCAGAGATTTTGACAGTGGGGTGCAGGGGGATATGCGAGTACCCCCACTCTTGACACTAGACTGCTTTGCGCTTAGATTCTGGCGGGAAGGGTCGGCATAGGAGCTCGGCGTCACCAAATCGCTTTATTGTAGTCAATACGTTCGTTTGCTGTCTTCGTCAAACGATTCGGTCAATCGCGGAGGACGTGTAGCGCGAAGTAGGGATATCACGTGGTACCTACAAGTTTCTCTGTGCCATCTTTCGTTGGACGCATAATACTTGGATTCACTGTACCAGAGAAGATACGAGAGTGCTCACGCCCGGGGTCTTTCCTGCCACCACTTTTGTCAGTATACATATGTAGACAGAGCATACCCAGGATTATCATGGAACAGAACCTATACTCAATTTTAACAAGCTAAGTATGGGTATAGGTTCTGTTTCGTGTTAAAAGTGGGTATGAACTACCTATTTATACCCACAAAAATGGTGGCAGAAAAGACCCCAGGCGTGAAACTCTCATTTCCGCTCCGACTGTACGTTTGCATTCGAAGAATTTTGATGAAGCGAATTCGCAATTTTTGTACACGAACTTGAAGAAACTCGAATCAAGTGAAATCTTATTTTCTGTGGTAGTAGCCTTTCTAGATCTAGTTAATAAATTTGAATAAGTTAAAATCGCACTAAATCCTGTGGCATTTTATTTTCTAGCATTTTTTGAAAATTTTCAAAAGCGATAATTGCATAAAGCTCCGCAGTCTAATATTGGATATGTATCCAATATTGGACATGTTATACATGCAGGTCAAAAATGGTTAACGACATAGAATATATATTTTTGTCAGTTTTCATTAAAAAACTTTAAAAAATGCACTGTCTTTTTGTTCGGGAGTGTAGCGGGCACAAGACGAAAAAGAGCGAAAGGAAGAACCCGGGAAAAAAGAAAGGAGAAACGGGCCCAGTGGACCGTGGACTTCTATCTGCAAGAGTAATTGAGCATCAAAGAAGCTGCTTTAATCGGATATTATCTGCCCCCTCTCGCGTCTTTCTTTTTTCCCTTTCCCTTCGACCGCGCCTTCTTCGTGGAAGTAGCTGTCGGAACCTATTATTTCATCTTAATTGTGTTTACTTTAGCCAAAGGCTGCTAGCTGCTAGCGAATAGCCAGCGCGATGCTCGTTTTCTTCTTTCTTTTCTATGTACTACATCACGGACGCGTTTATGTCTAACACTTATGTTTATATCCGCACTACGTAAAAGATACGATAGTGTTTCGTAAGTAGCTTGCGCTTTAGATTTAGGCGGTACGTGATGCTCGTTGGCCCCCCCCCCACGTCAACAAATTCCATTATTCAAAATATCGTTTACATTATTAAATATGTTGGTATATAATCAATTACTAAACAGTTAAGTATTGTATGAAGTGTTATATCAATTTCATATCTATCAAAAGAAAAGAATCGTATAGAATGGAATTATATAAAATTATATAAAGCGAATTATATAAAGCGGGAGAAATGTTTAATTTTCGAGTTAAAATAGCTCCGAGTGCAAAAGAGTTAAAAGGTTGCTGTTTTAAATTTTCCTTAAAATTGTAAACCACTCTTCAGCCAATAAAAAACATGAAAAAACAAGGTCATCGCAATTTAAAATAAATTTAAAAAGAAATGGTGACTCTCCGAGAGAGGCGCCACTAAAAATTGCTGTACCATTACTCAAAATATTGTTTACATTATTAAATATGTCGGTATCTTTTAGACGTAGTGTAGGCGTCTTAGAGACGTCTTTTAGTCGTAGTGTAGGCGTCTTTTAGACGTCTTTCAGGCGTCTCTTTAGACATCTCCCAAAAGACCTCTTTAAGACCTCTTATTTCAGACGTAAAAACGACGTCTCCAAATAGAGTCTTTAAGATGTCTTAAAAAGGCCGAAAATCTTGAAAAATTGCAATTTTTACCACTTTTGATCGTTTATAACTCGTAAACCAATTAACCGATTTCAATGAAATTTACAGACCCTATATACTTTTATACGAGTTTAGAAAACACATCTTTGAAATTTTCGTAATCGGACCAGCTAAAAAAGTTGTAAAAACCAATTTTTACTATTATTTTTCTCAATTCCGACCAAATGCATTTTTTCAACATATCTTTTAGACGTCATTTACTAAACTAATCCTTGTAGCCTTACAGAGAAGTTGAAGTCATTTGGTCCATTCATGAAGAAGTTATTCTGATTTAAAGTGTGCGCGATCAGTTTTGCTCGTAACTGTATATGCATGTGAATTCCCAGCCATCGACCGATCAACCCTTGATCTGGACTGGGGCTCACAGTGTGACGGAATTTCGTTGATTTTTTGCCGAGACAGTACTTCGAGCCGGTTCCAACGGATACGAGGAAAAAAAGGGACGCGCGCCGCGCCGGTAGCAGCAAATGACAATGCGGAAGGGTCTGCTGCTCCTGTTCGGTGGCGATTCGCATGAACGGGATTCGATTCAAATCAAGGAGCTCCGTGGGCCTGGGCCCGGGGGCCCGGGTCTCGGCAACGGAAACATTATTACACGGCCGGACTGTCATCCCGTGAACGTGAACACACCCTAGTCATTGTCACTCTAGCTCTAGCTACAATGACCCCCCGTATTATTAACGATTCATGCGCGCATTTTTCAGCCGCCGATTCAGCGAGCCGGCCTCGCTTGCACGTTCAATTCTTTCGCGACGCTCTAGGTATACATACAGGGTGTCCCAAAAATGTTTTACTTCTTTCTACCAGAGTGTTGATCGCGAACCGACAATTAAATCAATCCGACCACGAGACACCTTAGCGCATTGGATAATTATTAGACAGCGGATATCTTTATGCAAAATAAAAATTTTCTAGCTGAATTGCAACGAACTGGAGTGAAATAAAAATTTACTTTTTATCTTAATATTAGGGGAAGAGGTTGGGTTGTGAGACGGGTTGGGTTGTGAGACAGTCGTTTTTATCCATCGCGCATTTCCAATCTGTTTGCTGTCAAATTTTTGTTTTGACGTCTGCTAGTTTTTGTGCTAGCACCGAGGTGTATAGACGTGTTGCTTATATTAGATACGGACATCGTGTGTAAACATCGTGTAAAACTTTTACTCATTTTTTGAAAAACATTATTTTGTTGAGTGAATCAATTGAAAACGGTGAGTGTGATGCATTTTCATTTAGTGTTTCCCTTACATTTTACGATGCAATATTGAGTTTTGCGCATATACGAGAAAAACATTGTTTTTTTCTGTCACATTCGGAATGGCATCACGGTTGGGTTATGAGACACCATAGTGGTTGGGTTGTGAGACACTTTTTTTTACTAGAAACGAACTAGAACTGTCAAATATCGTTGTTTGTGTTAGAATTAAGTGTTTATTTGTCATTTAACGTTTGTTTTGGTTTATTTTTGGAATTTATAGTCATGTCAACTCCAAAAAAATCGCCCGCAGACAAAGAAATTAATTTGAATGCCGTGCTTAGTGCCGTTAAAGATCATTTGCTGGAGAAGAAAGGCATAAGAAAGGCTGCCAAAGAATATGGCGTTGATAAGAGCACGCTACAGCGAAGAAAGTTGACACCAATCAATTTTTTGCCATTCTTTTTAACTTCTTTGGCCACTTAATGTCTTTAAAATAAATAAAAATTCATTTTTGCTTAAAGTTACATGGGTTTTACTTTATATTTTACCACTTTTAGTTGATTTTTTCGAGTGTCTCACAACCGAACCACTTTTTTCAGGAAGCCAAGAAACATGTCCTCGGAAAATTGGCCATAAAATTTTACTTGTTGATCAAATCACGAAACTTTTTACATATAAAAGTTGCGTATTTCCTTCACCTTTCCAACGGTATATAAAACTCTTTGATATCTTCATCAAGCAAAAACAGACCAAAAACAAAACCCGTCTCATAACCCAATCTCTTCCCCTACCAATACATTGGAAATAATGTAATAGTATTTTCTAATTTTTTCAATGAATTTATTCTTTCAAATTACACCTATTCATTTTTCCCATAAATAAAATCCGCTGTCTAATAATTACAAGTGGCGCATTGAATTCTTGCGCCTATACTTATCCCTTGAAGTAGGCGTCATAACTGAATCCATTTTCATATTTTCAACACCCGAGTTCATATAGCCTTCTTACTCGTCAATTCGTCGCAATTTTTTGACAGTTTACAACAGTGGGGGAGATCGGGGCTACTTGACTAATGAGTGTTAGTTGACTAAAATCCATTCTAATTGTAATAATATAAAGCAGATGGTGCTGCTTTCCGTAATATTGAAACATAAGAATGACCAGCTCACCATGTGATGTGTTGTCGTGACCGAAACTTGCGTGTTGTACCAATAAGAATAAAACATCTAAAAACATCGGCGTTAAGTAAATATTTTTGTTTCGACTATTTGTCAATTTTTGTCCATCGCTTGATATTTTTTCAGGGTAAACTTTACTTTACCGGACTCAAAATTTGTGTCTTTCTCCTATAAATTATGATTTTCTCCTATAAATTATTGGGTATGTCATCCAGTAGATTTGTACCCAGGGCGGCTGCAGTCGAAGTTTCGATCCTGCAGGATCCCATCCTGTATATGTAGACACCCTGTATATATATTTAATAAGAATTGACAAGTTCTTCGGAATGTTCGAGTCAATTACGAACAGAAGTGCGCTTCGTTTTACCATGAAAGCAGAGGCATGTCCGCAGTGAGAGCGGAATATTGAACGAAGCAATGGAACGACTTCTGAAAAACATAATCTCGAGTAATAACCGTGGCAAGCGATTCACGGAGCTGATGAATGGAAGAGCTACCGTAATACTCCACACTCTACATACATACACATACGTATGTTGTAAGTATGATACGTAGTAGACAGACTCCGGAAGATTCGAATACGCTGGTTCACGTGTCCCTTCACGGACCAAGCTGAAGATTCAGAGGGTGACTTGGCATCAATGAATTCTCTGTGAGCTTTTATCGTCGTTTCCACAAATCTCTTCGTAAATGAAACTGTCCTTGCCAACAGTGACCCGGAACCATATTATAGTATACCATAGTATACGGTGACCATATTTTGATTATATTATATACAGGGTATTCATTTGACAACTTTCCAGCCGGATATCTCGAAAAGTATGAATGATATTAAAAAAGTGTAAAACACGTGTCCAAGAATTTCGAGGGGGAAAGAGGGGGGCAGTGTCAGTTTTTTATTTGGGTGGCGTTTCCAAGGTCATTTGAAGGTCAACGTTGTTTTCTCAAATGGAAACTTATACTTTTTATTATGGGATCTTATTGTAAAAAGACCAGCCATTTTCGTAGGACACTTTTTTTTATCCGCGCACTAGTCTCGGAGATATTTAAAGATAAGTAGAGCGAGTCATACTTATACTGCGAGAAAGTTTGTAATTTCTTTATAACTATAACAAATTTTCAAAATGTTCTCCGTTGTTTTCTAAACAATAATACAGACGATTCTGAAATTCTGAACGAACATTTTTGAAGGTATCCGTTGGGATAGCTCTACATTCCTGTACAATTCTGCGACGCGAATCGTTGACGCTTTCTGGTTGTGTTTTATAAACAACAGACTTTAAGTGTCCCCACAAAAAGAAGTCGACTGGAGTCAGATCTGGTGATCTGGGTGGCCACTCAATAACACCTCTTCTACCGATCCATCTTAGTGGGAATCGATTGTTTAACCACTGGCGAACTGGTAACGTGTAATGCGGGGGAGCACCATCATGTTGGAAGTACGAAAGTTCTTCATTTAACAAAAAATTGCCGTTTTCATCTCTTTGGTTTTCAAGAGTTTCTGTTATAAGTGGATCAATGATGTTGTCCAGTAAATTTAAATACAGATTGCCATTCAAATATTCTCTTGGAAAAATAGAGAACCTATAATAGCATTTCCTAAAATGCCTGCGCAAACATTTATTTTTCTCTAATAAGATATGGATTTTCGTCACGCCAATAACGACGGTTATGACGATTTACAGCATCATTTAAGAGAAAAGTGCATTCGTCACTAAAACAAATGTTTTTGATTAGATTAGGAGTGACGTTGATCATATTTGTTAATTCCTCACAAAACTCCAATCCGCCTGTCAAAGTCATCTTCCAATAACTTTTGATACAACTGCATTTTATAAGGATGAAACTGGTTATGTTGATCACTGATACACCAGTTACCATTGAAAGATAAAAGTCTGCTCTATCGCGTGGTATAGTTCGATTTTCCGCTGGACCCTTATTTTTTCATATAAATTAAAAAATATCATCAAAAAACGGTGCAAAAGTGGTGCCTCTCCGTCTTTAATGATTGTTTAAACATGTTTAAACATTCATAATGTATTAATATTGGATATCACTGTATTCAGGAAAGTCTATAGAATCTTTTACTACCAAGAACAATTCAATATCTATTATAATAACATCACAATATTTGTTTAAAGTTGAAAAATAGGTTTTTTTTTCAAAGTCAAGTTTCTCAAAAACTGTACGTGTAGGAGAAAAATTGAGGACAGATTCGGAATCAGCGCAAAAAACTCTATCCACCCAACAGTTATATGAAAACATGAAAAAAGTTTAAATTTGTTGGACAGTGTAATTTCGATTTCATCAGCTTCTTTTATGAATTTTAATAAAATAGATTAATTTTAAACACGTCATTCGTGGAAAAGCCACACTCAAATAGCCAAAGAGCCGCATGTAGCTCGCGAGCCGTAGTTTGCCGAGCACGGGGTTAGAAGATCCCACCTTAACACTAGGTTTACGGAGCTCGAGAAATAACTATGTACAGTATTTTATCCATAAATGTCCCAAATATCTGGCCTCTAAGTGTCCCGGAGCTATCCCCACTACTGCGGGGTGTACCTCCTTGAGGGGCCAAGAAGTTCGAGAGGCCTCGGTCGCCGAGAAGTATGACATCATGCGGCTCGGGTATATCGGTGAGACCACACTAATCTGAATTTCAAACTTCTTTATTTTTCATAATTCTTTTATGGGACTTCGATCAACATATTTATGGCATTTTTCTAATAAAAATCATACCAAATATGATATCATTCCGATGATATTTACTTGTGTAATGGACAATTAAAGTTTCGGGCGCAAGGAAGCCGACACAGTTCAAAGGCTCACCGGCGACTGCGACTCTCCGCGTCTGTTTCTTTCCCACACGCTGTCCTTCCTTGCGCCCGAAACTTTAATTGTCCATTACACAAGTAAATATCATCGGAATTGTATCATATTTGGTATGATTTTTATTAGAAAAATGCCACAAATATGTTGATCAAAGTCCCATAAAAGAATTATGAAAAATAAAGAAATTTGAAATTCCGATTAGTGTGGTCCCACCGATATAACCGAGCCGCATGATGTCATACTTCTCGGCGACCGAGGCCTCTCGAGCTCGGCTGTCCTCTACGTTCGGCAAAAGTCAAAGAATAGTATCCCTGGCGTATAAGTGTCCCTGCGCAGACCCGTGTTGGGGGCTTATATCGATAAAACACTGTATTTCACATTATTTTATAAGCATAACAAGAATGTGTCTATCCAAATTTTTGGCCATTTTTCCAATAATATAGACACAAGGAAATAAATTTGGTAAATTAATTCCTCAGGGAAGCATCTTTACAATCTTAATAATCGCAAATTAAGAATATTAAAACCCGTCATTTTGACGGGTCCCGTAAACCTAGCGTAAACTTAGTGGATATAAGTCGATATAGAATTGATTGAAAATTAATAAAAACATTTACCTGACTTCCTTTAAGAGTCTAGCCGAGATGTTCGCTCCGCAAGTAAAGCGTTCGATGTACCGATGCTGATTTTCTATTAGGCTACAATTGACAACAGGTTTACAAAGATCCATAAAGTGGGGTCTTAAGCGGCCGATCGTATATTTCCCAAAATCTGTGACTAGGACTGTCGTGATTGCACCGAATCCAAAAACTCCGATCTGAAATGTTAACAGCATCCATAACAATTAGTACTACTAAAAATGTATGATTAAGAACTCCATATGTTGTAAGGGTGCATAAAAAAATATATATAAAGAAACCTTTTGAAAACCACGCTTGTATTAAAATGCACTAAAAAGGAGAAAATACTTTTTATAGACATTAGTGACTATAAACAAAAGCGTGGAGCGCTAAACTATATTGACGTAACCTACGTGGGCGCTCCACGCTTTTATTTATAGTCACTAATGTCTATAAAAATTATTTTCTCCTTTTTAGTGCATTTCAATATAAGCGTGGTTTTTAAAAAGTTTTTTTTTATATATTTTTTATTCTCCACTTTTTAGTCTTTACATATCTTGTAATCGATTTTGATTAGCACCTCAACCAAGATCTTTTGTAAAAGGGAAAATATTGTGTCGTGATTAGATAATTCATTATCCCGTTTTTATAGTCAAAATAAATAAATATCCTGTTAAATTTGATGTAAGAAAGGAGATGCAAGACTTGTATGACATGATCTACTGAATTACTGGTGATGTATTATGCAAAAGAATGAGGGGGTGACTCAGAGAGACGACGTCTCTTGATGAAGTCCGGAATGGGACTGAGCTCCTTCGGTGCGAAGTGGGTCAGTGGAGTGGGGATGAGTCGGAGTGGGAACGCGTCGTGAAGTAGGGAGTGCTGGCGCGCGGAGTGGGGATCGCTGAACGCGATGACTCGAGGTGTGACGATTAGTATTTAAATTTTTTTCTCCTAAACGCACAGGTTTTTTAAAATATTTTTTTTTAATATTGCATTCTTATCCAGTTCTGAGCTATGTTTAAAGTTTCAAGTGTCCAGCTCATCGGGAAGTGGTTTAAAATTCGATTACAAGATTTGACGCATACAACATCAACAAGAACAACTCGGCAAGCTAATATAAGCGTGGTAATAATTAATAGTCATCCGTCCTATGGGTGAATCTACACCTCTAAATCGGCGGACATTTGTAAAAAAAACTGTTGTTAAACAAAACTAAACAAAAATTGTTGTTAAACATCTGAAATTATTGAGTAATCATTATCGTCTCCTGGGACGATATACTTGTTGCCAAAAGAAGAACAAATTTTTTAACAATGAAAGTAATTTAAATCTAGTATCACGCAGAAGAATAGCAATGTGAAGGCGTGTTCTATTAATCACTATTGACAATTCTAATAATATGAATTTTTTAGTATGATACGGTTATTACGAACTACACTGTCCAACAAATTTCAACTTTTTTTACGTTTCACAATTACTGTTGGGTGGTTCTTATAGAGTTTTTTGCGCTGATTCTGAGTCTGCTATTTTTCTGTTACACGCTGTGGGGCGAAGATATTATATTTTGCTTTCTGGTAAAAACGTCGATGTTGGAAACTTCAAAGGGAGGTTTCTCAAGATAAAAGTCTGCTCTATCGCGTGGTATAGTTCGATTTTCCGCAGGACTCTTATTTTTTTAGATAAATTCAGAAATATCCTCAAAAAATGATGCAAAAGTGGTGTCTCTCCGTCTTTAATGTTTACACAAAACATGTTTAAACAATCATAATGTATTAATATTGTATATCACTGTATTCGGGAAAAGTCTGCAGGATCTTCTGCTGCAAAGAATAATTCAATATCTTTTATAATAACATCACAATATTTGTTTAAGATTGAAAAATAAGTTTTTTTTTTTCAAAGTCATGTTACTCAAAAACTGTGCGTGTAGAAGAAAAATTAAGGGCAGATTCGGAATCAGCGCAAAATCTCTATAAGAATCACCCAACATGAAATTATGAAACAAATTTGGTGTTGGACAGTGTTATTAGTACAGTATATATGTATATGTAAGCACAAATACATACCTTTTTATAGGCATTCCATATCCAAGGAGCAATATTTCGTCCAAACAACATTTTAGGGGATTCGACGTTGTTGTATCTCGCGTATAAATATTCACCCACAATCATCTGTAACAAAATTTACAAATTCGTTAAATCAACGATTTTAATTAACGATATTCAATCACTCGCAACAGTTCATGGATTCGTTAATCACGAGTAATCTTCTATTTTAATGTTACCAATCGTAGGTTAAATGTAGGCGTGCAAAAAACATAAATTTTATTTTTCTCGTAGGACATCATTAACAATAAAGAAGTCGTAATCGTCGCAGCTGTGATAGCAATCATAAGCAAAATATATATTTATGCAAAATAAAAATTTTCCATTTGAATTGCAACAAACCGAAGTGACATAGAAATTTATTTTCTCTCTTCATGTGTTCAATAGGCTGAAAATAATATAAAGGTATTTTTCAATTTGTCTAATTTTAACATTTTAAATTACAAATACCTTTTTCGTGTCATAAATGCACAAGGTCCGCTATCTAATCATAAGGCAAAGGATTAATTATTATACTCAAACGTGCTATTATCATTATCATTATCGGTATTTGAATTTCTAGTAAATCGTCTAGCAATCGATACTTTTGAAATTTGTTTCCTGGTACCTTATCTCTCTTATCATTATCGAATCTCGAGTTCCGATGTACATGGATATAATATTTAAACATGATTTTAATCAGAATTCACAATAAACGATTATCTTTCGTTTTTTAAGAAATTCTGTTCAATGTTATCTGTTTTCTCGATAAATGTCCCAAATGTCTGACATTTAATTGTCCCAGAACTATCCCCACTACCGTGTGGTTCAGGCTTAACGTTCACATGGCTTCAGTTTTATGCCAACCAACGTGCAGCTCACCACAGTTTATTTCCAAATTTCAATACGTTATGTAAAGAAATTGTTTTCACACAGCAAGTACGGAATTTCTCGTGATATAATAGCTAATACCCTATTCAGTTAACATACATTAAAATATACGATTTTTTACAGACGCAATTTCTCTTGAAAAGGATCCATATCCGGATCGAAACGTTGAGAACAATTTAAAAATTTGCAAAATTGCTTGTTAGTCAAAATTAGATCGAACCTATGTGCCGAAATCATTAAAAAGTTTATTTAGTAATTTTTGAATTTACGATCGACAAAGAAGTATTTTTATCGTGGGGTATACCCCGTGAGGGGCCAGCATGCTCGAGAGGCCTCGGTTGCCGAGAAATGTAACATAATAAGGGGTCGGGTATATCGGTGTGAACCACTACTAATCCAATTACAAAACTTCTTTATTTTTCATTATTTTTATATGGGACTTTAACTAACATATTCGTAGCGTTTTTCTAATGAAAATGATACCAAATATGATACAATTCCGATAATATTTACTTGTGTAATTAATAGATTTCGGATCCTTATGCATTTATAGAAATAAAAACTGAACAAAATGCCATAAATTTTATGGCTTATAAAAATACTCGAAAAGGCTAGAATATAAAATTTGATAGAATTTTGTTCAATTTTCCTTTGTTTTGGGCCTACAAAGGCTGTTCCCATTAAAAATATGATTCTATTTCATTCCACTTTCTTAAAATTTGTCGACAAAAATTGGAAAATGCATAAACATCCGCAGTTTAGTAATGAACAATGAATGTTTCGGACGCAGCCTTAATCTTTATATCATAGTGTTTAAAATAGTCTCAACAGAGGGGGGGGGGATATAATTATTAGTCAACGACCATTGTCCTGTTGCAAACAAACAGGATCAGATAGGTAAGTTCTGAACGTAAAATAAGTAGGTTTTTATCCCATTTTTCCTACATAAAACTACATAATATGGAATAAAATCGCAACC
>CM052249.1:3620277-3663852 GCA_028455795.1 Lasioglossum marginatum
TGTCCCGTTTTTAGGAAGAGATGTCCCCAGATGTCCCGTTTTTAGGTAGAGATGCCCCGAGATGTTCCGTTTTTAGGAAGAGACGTCCCGAGATGTCCCGTTTTTAGCAACCCACGGTAACAATGTCAAAAAAGGACGCGAAAATCTAAAAATCACCCGGCGGTAGCGTCTAGTAGTGCAGGGATATTTTTGCTAAAAAAGGGTCATTCAAATCACTGTTATGTATGAAAAGAATGCACTAAATTTTTCTTTTGCTCACGGGCGACTCGTACCCACGCGGCGGCCCTGAGTAGATGTCTTGAAGAAAAAAAGTAAATGGTCACTTTACGTATACCCTAACCCAGACCATAGTCGTGAAGTGATTAATTCTCGATGTCCACCACGGAATCGCTTCCCTCTCGATCTCGAGGACCTGTGAAGAGGTGACTGTGACCGTGGTCTCCGTAATCCGTAATCTGAGATTAAAAGCCGAAGAAAAACCGACGAAGCGTCGACTCGAGAAATTCTCAAGGGATTCGACGCGTTGGTAATCTCTCCTTCGGGTTTCCAGCGATCTGTCACGGCCCCTCCAACAAAAGTGGGTTAACCGGTCAGATCCCAGATAAAGGCCGCCAGGTGATACAACTGACAAGCGCGAGTCAATGAAATACAACGGCGTAGGTTTCGGTCGTTTTTACCTGTTCGTTTTGGTTGTTCCACGGGACACGGGACGCGAACGGTTATCCTTTCTTCTTACCCCGGCCACAGCGAGAGACGATAAACGACCACGGGGCCGCGACAAGTCATGTATCTCCGAACAATTCATTTATTTCTACCGCCCCACATGGCCTCGGCCACGGTGCGGTAGATACAAACATTCTCTACCCTTCCCGACGTTTTATTGTTCCGCGGGTTTACGGAGGAATTTTTACGACAGCGGAAAAATGGACCAACCTGCTCGCATCGTCCCCTAAGTTCGATACAATCGTAGCGATCAGACTCAAGTCGACTCTCGACTCGGACTTCGCGTGCCCGTAAGAGGATCCTACCCTTGCACTGGGTTAACCAATAAGTAGACTGCGGATTTCTATGAAGAAATTAACTGCAATTGAAATTAACTTTGAAGCTTCCTTGAAGTATATAATTCATTTGAAAATAAACCTGTTATTATTGATTTAAAAAAGGCCATCATATTTTTTGACGTTCTCGTTAAAGAATCACAGATAGCACAACTGGTATAGGGTAAGTGTACCTGTTACTGCGGGTGTACGTTTTACTGCGGTACTTTTTCCCAAAGAGAATAAAATACGTAAAAATAAAAATTTAGCCCTGAATAAATTTGTACAATTCAATGAGAATGTAAATTCTCATTTCTCATCAAGAAAAACGTTCTTCATAAAAGATAAAAATAAGCCCGTTTTTCTTTTATCTCGATCATCAAAGGACTCTTGTTCACTTGATTGTACATTCTTTATACTGTTTTTTTGTTATACTGTTTCATTATTATTTAGAAATAGAAATATAAAAAGAAACTTCTCTTGCCTATTTAATAAACAAAATTAAGCCCTCAGCATTATGTACATTAAAGCGAAGTAGGAGCTCATTACGGCGCCAAAATCACTAGGAATGTCCCTAATACTGCGATGTGAATTGCAAGTACGATGAGTAACGAGCTCCACTTCAGACTAACGTTTTAGGTTAGTTACCTATTCGGTACACTCAAGTAGGACACGATTCTAGACAACTACTACTACCAATTGTCTTTAAATCGAAATAAAATTCTACGTTGGTTTCGATAAGAAGAATATACAGAGTGTCTCTCTCAGCTAAACGAGGCCACCTAATGTATCTCCTTTATTTTTAATGGCACAAAAAATATCTATGGCATAATTTAAATGGTATCGAAGGAGGAATATCATAGAAGAACAATTTTTTTTGTCTGGTTATTTTTCGTAGTTTTTTCAATCGTTATTTTTTATCGGGAAAACTTCTCTTTTTTTATTCTATCTTGTACCGGCTGGAAAAATACATTTGAATATGCTTAAGTCATTATCTTCAGGTGACCTTGAGTACCAAAAAATGTGATAAAATTGTAGGATAATATTAGGATTACATTTGGATTACAGTGCTCAAACTGATGTCTGTTGGCACCAATACACTTTCTGACATGATCAATCATGGATCGCAATACTCTTTCTATTGTTTCCGATGAGATAGCAGCACAAGCTCTAATTATGCGATTCATCATGTCCTCTAAAGCGGTAGGTTGGTAAACTTCTTCTTTTAGCTTTCCCCAGAGAAAGAAATTTAATGGAGTCAAATCCGGTGAACGTGCTGGCCAAAGTATGGGACCATTACGTCCAATCCAACGGTTGGGGAATTTTCTATTTAATACTTGGACCACTGCTCGTGAGTAATGAGCAGGACAACCATCATGTTGGTACCACATAATCGCACGAACACTTAATATCACATCTTTCACCAAGTTATCCAGATCACCCGATAAAAATGCTGCGTACCTATCTCCGTTTAGTATTCCGTTAATAAAATAAGGGCCGATGATTTTGTTATTTAAAATCCCACACCAAACATTCACTATCCACTTGATAATTCCACTTCACTATCAACTTGACAATCACTTTCTACTTGTCTCATCCATCGTGGGTTTCCTACGGACCAGTAGTGCATATTTCTAAGATTTACCTGGCCGTGATTGGTAAAAGATGCTTCGTCAGTAAGTAGGACTTTTTTAAAAAACGTTCCATCATCTTCCAATTGTTCCGATTTTCAAAATCTCTGCTGTGGAGATCCTGATGAAGCGATAAGTAAAGTGGAATTTCCGTATCTTTAGCATACGTGATATGCTTGATTTATTAATACTAATATCCCGCTCCAGTTGCCTAATACTAATGTGCGGATTTTGATTCGTGCGTAACGAATGCATTTGTCTCGTGCGTAACAGTTTTAGATCTCTGAGGTTTCTTATTTTCAACAGTATCAGTTTGCTCGAACTTTTTAATTATTTTAGAAAACGACGAACGCGATGGACACTTACGATCAGGGAATCGTTCTTTGTAGAGCCGTATAGCTTCTCTTATGCATCGTTTAGCTTCACCATAAATGTAGATCATTTCAATCCTCTCTTGCTTCGAATAATAATAAGCCAGGGGACGCGTTTACGTATTACTAACAAGCTCTTCGCACTTAACTAAGAAACAGACCTAGGTCATAATAGTTGATAAACATATCATTCGTTGCTGTCGCCTGTATCGCTGCAGACGGACATTACTTTGAGCATTTACAACATAAACAGTAAGTTCAAATGTAATCCCAACATTATCCTACAATTCTATCACATTTTTTGGTACTCAAGGTCACCTGAATGTAATGACTTAAGCATATTCAAATGTATCTTTTCAGCCGCTACAAGATGGAATAAAAAGAATAAGTTTCCCCGATAAAAAATAACGATGACCTTGAAAAGAACTATGAAAAAATAACCGGACTAAAAAAATTGTTCTTCTATAATATTCCTCCTTCGATATCATTCAAGTTATGGCATAAATATTTTTTGTGCCATTAAAAATAAAGGAGATACTTAGGCGGCCTCCTTTAGCTGAGACACCCTGTATATAAGCATATAATAGATATGAAGTTTCTCCTTTTTTAGGGCAAGGGGTTAAAAGCCTCATAAAAAAGCCACAAATAAGTTGTTAACAGTCTCATAAAGTTTTCTCTCTCTTTGGATTAGTAACGGTTCACATCGCAGTGGAGGGGATAATCGTTTTTCATAGATCCTACAGTTTCCAATTTCTTAAATCAAAAGGCTTTAGTGTATAATTTCCCGACTCCACTTGTCCCGCCTCTTTGTAATGTGCGATATAATCTTGACACTTGTACCTTATACAGCAGTTATAATATTATTTTCAGATGTTGAATTGAACGTGGGAAATATTGTTCGAAGTTCTGATAAATACAGGCTCGGCGCGTGCATCGGAAGCAAACAGATTTCCGATGTAACAATCGAAGACAACCGTTTCTTGTTGCTGTTAATAGAATCGAGTGTCACTCGTTTAACCCGCGGAAGACGAAGGAGAGCACAGTGGCTCTTGAAATAATAAGCAGGCCCTTGTTAGGAACGATCCCTCTTCCCAGCACTATCCGTTAATCCGTTCACGAGAATTCCTTCGGATGTGTGTGCGTGTACGTGTCAGTGTGCAGTGTGCAGTGTGCATTTGTTTGCCCTCTTCCCTCGTAGGAATCCGTTTCACCGGCTCACGAATTTTCTACCTGTACACTGTAGGTACCTGCACCATCTCAGGAATCTGAGAAGGGTTCAGCAGCCCTTCAGCTGCTTTTACCATTTTTTCCTACCATCTCCGAGTCGAGCTTCAGTTTCCTTCTTTTTATTCTGCTCGGGTGGAAACCATGCTCGCGAACCATTTATTCAATCACTTTGAAAATTAACAAAAACTGGCCCATCTTTAGGATCGGTACACGGGATTGTTTCAATCAAAATTCAAATACCTCCCAGAATAATAGTTCATTACCGTAATTGGATTTATACTTTTTCGCAGGGAAACCTGCGAGAACCTATAACAATTATATTATCCTCCAAACGAATCAGGTTAGAAATTACCAATGTGTATAGTTACATTTGTTTCTGGTCATTAGTAGACTACCTCCCAGAATAATTGTTCATTATCGTAATTGGATTTATACTTTTTCGCAGGGACCCTAACCTGCGAGAACCTATAACAATTATATTATCCTCCAAACGAATCAGGTTAGAAATTATCATTGTGTATAGTTACATTTGGTTTTGGTCATTGGAAGACTAGGGACCTTAATTTAAAATCAAAATTTTCTGCGTTTATTTCAAAAAGAAGAAGCCACTTATAATTTTATTTCTTGATTTAATAATTTTAGTAGATCAAATGTAATATACATGTTGATGCTCTTCGATTTTTTAAATCTCACCACTGCTTCAAATTGCAACACTCAGTTTCGTTATAAATGCATAAAATCCGCAGTTTAGTCATACAGTTGAGTTACTAACAACACAAGCATAGTCTGACATACTTGTGTTTTGTACGTATGTTATTTTGTATGCGTAACTGCAATGTTAATAAAAAAAATGTGTTCCCTCTTTATTTCGAGTATGCTTTTTTTAATTACGACCCTCGAATTAATTTATAATACTTAATGAGGATCTTGGTGGTAAAAGAGTTTGATATGCTTGATCTATATTATCATATCACATTATTTTCATCTACATCTCAACTATCATGCATTTATTATTTTTGTCCAATCTCAAATTGATTGTCACCTTGATTGATTGTGATCATTTATTACCACGCTTATATTAGCTTGCCGTGTTGTTGTTGTTGCTGTTGTATGCATGCGTCAAATTTTGTAATCGAATTTTAAAACTTCCCGATGAGTTAGAGACTTGAAACTTTAAGCTCAGAACTGGATGACAATGCAATATTAACTCGCTTCCTTGTCTGTCTGTTCGTATAATAACGAGTTATTAACCCTTTCGCTGTTACGTCCGTGAATATACGTTTTTCAAAATTTGTTTTTATGTGCTACCCCCGTAAATTTACGTTTTTTATTATTTAATTAGGTTCTGGATTGTGTTCATCGTTCCTAACTCAGCAGCGAAAGGTTTAACGAAAAACGAGGACCAATCAGTGCGCGTGTACTACGGACGGATTCCGGCTCGGCCAATGCCAACGCCTGGCTCTCCGGGGCCTGTCCTCTGATTGGTCCATGTTAACCGTCACACCTCGCCGCGCGACGCTCGGTAATACGTCATCGCATTCAGCGATCCCCACTCCGCGCGCCATCGCTCCCTACTCCACTACGCGTTCCCACTCCGACTCATCCCCACTCCACTGATCCACTTCGATAATATCTCATTGCTAAATTAAAACTAAAATAGCACCTTTTAGATTTCTATATGAAATCTGCATTTTTTCGGTTTTTTTCGTGTTTTTCATTTTTTACAGCCAGAGTTTGCAACGGAAAAATCTGAAAATGATACCTAATATGTGGCTTAGTATCCGAAATGTGTCAGATTTTTTTCAGAATTTTTAATTGTCAATAAATAGGGAAAATGGGCCAAAAACTGGTTTTTCGATTTTTCTCAATAACTTACCCTTACAGATGAGATATGGGGCTGAAACTTGGCAGAGAGGGGTCTCTTTGGATAGGCTATCGAATGGTCCAAGCTCGATTAAAATCCCGCCGGGCGCGAATTTCACTACCAAACCCGGCTATAGCGTTTAATAGGATATTTATTTATTCTGGCTATAAAAACGGGATAATAAATTATCTAATCATGACACAATATTTTCCCGTTTACAAAAGATCTTGGTTGAAGTGGTAATTAAAATCGATTACAAGATATGTAAAGACTAAAAAGTAGAAAATAAAAAACATATAAAAAAAACCTTTTTAAAACCACGCTTATATTAATATGCACTAAAAAGGAGAAAATAATTTTTATAGACATTAGTGGCTATAGATAAAAGCGTGGAGCGCCCACGAAGATTACGTCTATATAGTTTAGTGCTTTTTACTAGTAGTAGTAATCTTAACCTATTATGAATGTTTCGTACTCAAGATCATCCGAAGGTCATAGGATTCACCTTGACCTTATCTATTGTATCACGATGACAAGAGACGATCTTAAAATATCAAGAGAAGTATATATCCAGAAGAATATTTTTCACGTATCATAAATTTCGTCTGCTCAAACCAGATGTCCTCACCATTGGGAGAAACCAGCAAAGGGAGCAAAAGGGAACCGAAGGATTCCGTCAGCGACGTGCAACCGAATTAATCCATTAAACAAACCCCGTTCATCTTCCCGTGACACGCTATCAATACCGCGTATCTCGTTAATCAAGCCCCGAAAATAGTGTTCCTAAACGCGGAATCCAATTACGCGGCCGAGATCGGCTAAGTTTAAGCCGGGTTCTGCGAATCGCCGAACACGAGAGTTGATTATCCAATTAACTCCTCCGAGCTAGGCACGGCGTGTGCGCAGGCTACAAAATATCGGTCCTAAAATTACATACGGCCATCCATCGCGCCATTATCGGTCGTTTTCTTTGTTTTACGCGACGCGTCGTGACGCGCGACGGTGCGTCCACTTTGTTTCGCGAGACCCGCTACAAGACAGCCGCAGAAGTGGCTGAAACGCGACACCCTTTAATCTTTCTCATTACGTTATAATAGAATCCCTTTGTACCGTGATTACATTTCGGATAGACGGGTCTCTGCGCGGCGGCACATGGCAGCGCGCGGTACTCTGCTAGCTGGCACAGGTTTTGTACTCCAAATTTACCCTTTTGCAAATCTATTTCACCATTTTGTAAATCAATTTCACCCATCGAGAATATTTAAAATCTTTCTCATTACGTTGTAATACAGGCTGTCTCAAAATTCCTCCAACATCCGGAAAAATGGGAGGTTCCCCAGATCATTTGAAGCAACATTTTCCTTTGCAAAAATGGCGTCCGTGGCTTTGTTAAGGAGTTATCAACGAAAAACACGAACCAATCAGAGCGCGACCTAGACGCGTGTTGGCACAGTCGGCCAGTTGACAGTTGGCGCGCCGGGCCGACACGTGACAAAACAAAAGAATGTGCTAAAGCCATCTATATCGATAAAATCCGCAATTACTTAGTTGCCAACCCAATATACAGGGTGGGGCACTATAAACAGGTCACCTGAATAACTCGCTTGGTTTTGAAGATAGAAGAAAATGCATCAGACCAAACTTACTTGATATCGAGGCGCTCGTAATCTGATGTCATTAATCTTTTTATAGGTGGAGACGTCAAGGATATATGAAGGTCAACTCTGTCTTTTTAAATGGAACGGTATGGTTTTTTATTTACATTCTGATAGTGTGTTTCAAGACGAATACGATGACCTATTATGAAGATCATTCGAGGTCACGCAAGGTCAACTGCAATAGAAAATAAAGTGTCTCAAAGCACTCTTCGAACACTACGATGATTTACATGTAACATGTTATTTACGTATTCACTGCTACTTCAAGCGTTCAAAATGACGATCTTGAATACGGAGACATAATCTAAAACGTTGCAATACTGATGATACTGCCTGACAAATTTCAGTTGTATCTACAGAGCAAGCTCTTTTTATACGTTCTTGCATATCAACTGTGGTTGTTGGTTTTTCGCGGTACACTTGTTCCTTCAATTTTCCCCACAAATAAAAATCTAGTGGTTTCCGGTCTGGGGAACGTGCTGGCCGTTTATTACTTCCTGATCGACCAATCCAACGATCTTCAAATGTCCTGTTCAGTAATCCTGTAACATTTCGTGCTGAATGAGCAGGATTCTGGCAAAACGTCTTTTAAGATTCTCTCGTATTTATGACTATTTAGCGTGCCATCAATGAAATATGGACCAATTATTTTATTATGAAGAAGACTGCACCAGACGTTGACAGACCAAGGTCTCTGCTTGTCCACTTCTCATAGCCATCATGGATTATCTACTGACCAGTAATGCATGTTGTGACAGTTAACTTGTCCGTGGTTTGTAAATGTGGCCTCATCGGTAAACAAAATTTTATTCAAGAACATTTGATCGTCTTGCAGTGTCCGTAGGCCCCATTCGCAAAACTGTAAACGTTTTTGAAAATCATTTTCACTTAATTGTTGATGTAGTGATATGTGGAATGGGTGAAATTTGTTAACTTCAAGTATTCGCAAAATACTTCGTCGACTGATGCCACTCTCGTGTTCAAGTTGCCTCGTACCAACATGTGGATTTTGTATTACACTTGCTAAAATGTTTATCGTGTTTCCATCATCAGTTGCTTTTTTGGCTCGATCGCATTTTTTCTTATCCATATTTCCGGTTTCTCGAAACTTTTTTATAATATTTGCAAAGACAGAAAGTGAAGGACTATTAAGGATCGGCAAATCTTTCACCATACACGCGTACCGCTTTCCTCATAATTCTATGACATTCGCCAGAAATGATAACCATTTCCACTTTCTCTGCTATTGTGTGTAACGCATTCTTGAAAATTGAACACTCAGATCGAATATTACGAAGCCGTACTCTAGTCGGTAGTCAAATTACTAATAACATTTCTGGATACAGATAAGCATACAATGTGATTGTATGTTTATATATGTTCTGTGACCCTTATCAATACTTACAAGAGCGGTATGCCAACAACCAGAGAAGACACAAAAGTATTGGAAGAGTGCTTTCAGACAATTTATTTTCTATTGCAGTTGACCTTGCGTGACCTTGAATGACCTTCATAATAGGTCATCGTATTCAGAATGTAAATAAAAAACCATACCGTTCCATTTAAAAAAACAGAGTTGACCTTCATGTATCCTTGACGTCTCCACCTATAAAAAAATTAATGACATCAGATTACGAGCGCCTCGATATCAAGTAAGTTTGGTCTGATGCATTTTCTTCTATCTTCAAAACCAAGCGAGTTATTCAGGTGACCTGTTTATAGTGCCCCACCCTGTATAGGGAGAGTAATATGTACATATGTATATCCTATTGTGTTATATGAAATATACGAATACATCAAATGTTCTATCATTTTGTCCGGCATTGTAACCCTTAATTTTGTTTTGATTTCGTTAATATAAAAAATAAAAGTTATGGCTCTGCGACTTGCGCGAGGAACAGTTATGCTCTCCGCCTCCGTAGTTTGGCAGTTTGGTAGTTGGTAGTTGCGTCGGCCCACCAAATTTCATTCGCGGACAGGAGGAATCCCGTCAAGACCGGCATTTTCGCCCGCGGTGACAGCGTTAATTTGAACAGCGTGCTGCAAACGAACCCCCGGGGCTCGCGGGGGTGATGCAGGGTCTGACGTTTCTTGAGACGGGGTCCGATTTCGAAACGGAAATCTGCGGAGACGCGTCTCGGCGCCTCTCCTCTTCTTTCCTCTCCACTCCTCTCATCTCATCTCATCTTTAGTCGCGTGCACACACTCGGATACCTAGAACGCGACGTTCCCACGTGCGCGATACGAGGAACGGAGCCGAACCGGAACCGAACGGAAAACTCAAATCAACTGGGAGACCTTTTTTCTTTCGGACAGCTGAAGAATATTTCTGGAAGGATCGTATAGCTGTGAAGTATTTGGCTTTTTTTTATTTGCTGTTTAGAGTCACGTCGGCGCTTAGATGGTGCGTTTTTAGGGGCAGAGAGGGGGCACGTTTCGAATGAGTTTTTGAAAAATAGTCGTCGAAAATGATATTATTTCCCGTCTGCAACACTGTTTGCGAAAGATTTGAGTTGTTTGACGTCGAGAGAAAAGGTTAGATCATTCTCCTACGATTATACGATCACACGAACGACTATCAATTTTGGTTACGTTCTATTAGTATATTTCTACCAGTAATACTCGCTACTTATATCGAAAAATGTTCATAGATATTGGGATGGAACGATAGTTGTTTTATTACTTTTGCCATTTTCGAGGTAACTTCTCGTGTTATTTAATAAACATATGAATAAATAACTTAATTTTATCTTCGATTCTTAATTTGAAAACGCTATTAACTTTATTTCCAACCCAATACTTGCATACGTCAACATCCTCGATCTGGATAATTTCTATTGAATTTCAACGTTTCTGGTTATATTATTAGAATGAACTTTACTTTATCGGACTCAAAATTTGTGCCTTCTTCCTATAAATTATTATGTATTTCGTAATCCAGTAGATTTGTACCCGGGGCGGCTGTAGTTGAAGTTTCGATACTGTAGGATCAATGGTTCAGGAGTTATGCTTGCTTAAAGTTGAGCATTCTTGAGTGTTTTTGACAGGTAAGGGCGCTGCCATATTGGTTTGTAGTGACGATCGCGCGCCGCTTACCGAGCAGAACCGCTAGATGGCAGCACGGACACACAGTAATATCGCTAACATACAATAGAAAAAATATCTCAGAAAATGTTTGAGAAGAAATATCGTGAAAAATATTAACCAAACTAACCCAGACCAGTTAAAACTGGTCATGTCTTCCAAAAATTCAAACAACAATCGCAATACCCGCTCTATATTATCAGCTTTAACGCGTGCCCGTGCTGCCATCTGGCGATTCTGCTCGGTAAGCGGGGCGCGATCATCACTACAAACCAATATGGCGGCGCCCTTACCTGTCAAAAACACTGAAAAATGCTCAACTTTAAGCAAGCATAACTTCAGAACCATTGATCCTACAGAATGGAAACATCGATGTGCAGGTTGCCCGGGTACAAATCTACTGGATTACATACCAAATACATAATAATTTATGGGAGAAAGGCACAAATTTTGAGTCCGGCAAAGTAAAGAGCAGCCTATTATTATCTGAATTATTCCTTGCGGTATGGTTAATATTTACAGATAGCGTTATTTACTGGTCAACAATAGTTTAGAATAGTTTACATCACAAGTTTATACCTAAGTAACTAAGCTATCATGCGTACCAATTAAAACTATGAATATAATTATACTCTTTTCGTTTAATAACGAAAATTACTTATGTATATTACAAAGAGGCGGAGTAAATAGAATGGGAAAATTATACAGTGAAGCCTCGATCTTCCTTCTTTTTTTATTTCTTAGAATCTTCATTCTTTCTTTGTTTCTTAAATTTTCAGTTCCATAAGTAGATCTTTTCGCGCACTTCACTTTACTTTGTTTTTTATTTCTGTTGCTAGTTTTTTGATTACTTATCGAGATTTAATTTTTATCATATCTTATATATCATATCTTATATACTTACGAGTATCGAATAGTTAGTCTGAAGTGAACCTCGTTTCTCATCGTAGTTTCAAATCACACCGCAGTATTCGGGACATTTCTAGTGGCTTTTGTGCCGCAGTAATGTGCTCCTCCTCCACTGTAACGTACGCAATGCTGAGAGCTTAATTTTTTTATTGAAAAGGCAAGAGAAGTTTCTTTTTATATTTTTATTGTATCGAAGTAGTATCTAAAAAATAATAAAACTTTCCCCTATGCAATCATTTTTACCTTTTATGGAGAATGTTTTTTCAAATCCTGAGATTATAAAAATATGAGAACCATTGACAATTTTGTTTGCTTCGCCAACGATAATATACATTCTCATTGAATTGTACAAATTTATTCAGGGCAAGATATATCTATTTCTACGTGTTTTAATCTCATTGAGCTAAAATACCGCAGTAAAACGTACGGACGCAGTAATAGGTACATTTATCCGAATGTTATTAACATTTGGAAATCATTATACACATGCTCAGAACTTTTGAAAATTTTAGTGGTGCTGTACAAGTTATGCTCCACAGTGTAATATCAATGCCAACTAAAGTACCTAGCCTACATAATACATTTCAATGCATGAGGGAGCAATGAATTTGGCAATGCTGCTATAAAAAACATAGGGGTACGGTAATGGTCTGCGAAACGTGAACTCATCCGAATATTAATACGAGTCATTACACGCCGTAAGTGTGTCGTAAACTGTGATTGGTAAGTCAGAATCCAATTTCATTGTAAAACAATGAATTTTTCTTCGTCAACAACTTGTACTTGAAATTGCTTATCTTATAACTTAACATCTGCTAAAGTATCTATGAATATATATTGTTATTAGTTATTACACGGTTATATCATAGTATGTTACCATCGCAGAACGTGGCACTTCTACATATAGAGTGTCCCATTTATATTGACCATCGCAACAATTTTCGTTTATGTAATATTAATTAAATATTTTAATATGTAATTTAATATGCAATATAATATGTAATTTAATATGAAATTTAATATGTAATTTAATATGTAATTTAATCTGTAATTTAATATGTAGGGTTAATATGTTATTTAATATGTAATATTAAATAAATTAAATATTTATACGATTCATCGGAGAAAATCGTGTGGATTAATCCTTTCGCGACACGTGTACGGTTATTAATTTATTTATGCGACGTGTAATACATTAATTATGCAATTTTTACGGACACAACAGAAACAATTCTTAAAGTTGTACACGCTTTTCAGTAATACAAAAAGATACATAATAGATTCCATTTAAAAATTGAATATTATTGAATATTAAAGTATAATGTATAATAATTAAAATTGATGATTGATTGTGTGATCGAATCATTTTGAAACGTTGAATGACTAATTGGTTGGAGTTCCGCAAATGATAGAACACCCTGCACGTGTGAAGATAACTTGGCAGGAACATATGGGGTGACATAATACCACCCATAAACTTCAAGGGCATCTCGGAGTGTCGATGTGTATGAGTAGACAGCGGATCTGTATGCAAAATAAAAATTTTTCACAATAATTGCAACAAACTGGAGTGACATACAAATTTTTTTATTTCTCAATATGTTTAAACATGTTTAAACAATCATTAAAGACGGAGAGACACTACTTTCGCACCAATTTTTGTGGATATTTTTGAATTTATCTTAAAAAATAAGGGTCCAGCGGAAAATCGAACTATACCACGCGATAGAGCAGACTTTTATCTCGAGAAACCACCCTTTCAGGTTTCCAACGTCGACGTTCTTTTCTGCAGAATTAGACTGCGGACCTTTATGCATTTATGGCTTATGAAGATTTTCAAAAAATGCTAGAATATAAAATTCGATAGAATTTACAGGCTGTTCCCATTAAAAATAAAATTCTATTTCATGCCACTTTCTTAAAATCTGTCTATAAAAATTGAAAATCGCATAAATACCCGTAGTCTACTAATAATAAAAGATAGAAATGTTACATATGAATCTATGATTATTTCGGCCACTGTACATATAAATGTATAATGTATGTAGACCATTTCAGATAGAGGATGTCTCCTCGTGGCCGCCGCATCGTCGACCGCCTCGCACGCCATAAATTTTGATGCGAGTCATCACCTATCTGAGCCTGGCTGCCACTCGACTGGGACTGGAGCGGACACTTAAAAATATCCGGCAATACATTAGATCGGCACACGGATTTTATCTGCTTAGGCAAGCAACCGGCAGATAAAGATAAAGAGAACAGCTGCAGACCGCGGTGTCTTCAGGAAATTAGATAAAAAGATAGGAAGTTTTTTTGATTTCCTCTGTCAAGATGGCGCGATGGCGCGTCAGCTACCACTTGTCTGGTGCGCTCGAGGAGCACACGAGCACAGTGACAAATCTGATTATGTACCGCTTTTGTGCCACGCAACCGAAACCTGACGTTTTCTGTCGGGTCGGGGCCAGTGCACTGTACAGTTCGAGATAAATCCGGAATTTTTTCCCGCAAATAAGACGTGTAGCTACGGCAAATATGCACGGAGCAATTGTTGACAAGGTAACTCACTGCGCAAGCCACCGATCGGTGAACAAGTGGGAAAACGTCAGCCATCGACCGAGAATACGAAACTGAAGAGCGGCAATACTCGAATCTACGTACAGGGTGTCCCGAATATGTTCTACTTCCTTGAAACGGATGATTCCTGATGTCTAGACAGCGGATTTTATGACTTTATGACAAAAATGAGAAGAATTTTAAAATACCGCTATATTATTTTCAACTTATTAAACGTACTATATTCGTCTCATTACACCAATAATTGTCAGCAAAAATTGGAAAAGAATTACTAGTTATGTTTTTTGTAATTTTGCTCATGAAGTCCGAAATCCGTCAAAATGACGGGTCCTGTAAACCTAGTGTTAAATCAGTAAATATGGTCCAAATTATGCCGTATTTAGACGTTTTTTAAGCATCGAGAATCACTGCTGGACACTATTATACCTTATGCATACAAGCATAATGTGAGTTTGTGAAAGACTGCCCGAAGCCCGGCCATATGGGAAGCAACAGCGAACGAAATAAACATAACTTTTTGAATACCTAGTAGATGACCTACACCGCGCTCAGCGATCAAAATTCGATTCCACTATTCTGAAAGTGATCGTTGCGCACACCTGAATTCGCCTCTACGACTCCGACAGTGATCAATGTAAACGCAACAGTTTAAACAGTTTATTTCTTTATTTTTAGTTCCACTTGTACGAAACTTTCGTCAATAGATTTGCGAGACTCCCTGGTTAAAAAAAGACTAAACTCAACAGAGATTCAATCATATTTTCCTATACCGTGGCGAGTTATGATTACACTTTAACACAAGGTTTACGGACATTTTACCTATCTTTACGGACAACCGTCAAATTGACGGGTAAAGGAAACCACATATTTTCTTTAAAAGAACGTTTAATTTAATTTAAAAACAATTACAATCTTAACAGACTTAAATCATGAGAAATAAAGAAGTTTTGTAATTGGATTAGCTGTGTTTACACTTCTCGGCGACCGAGGTCTCTCGAGCTCCGCTGTCCTTTTCTACGTTCGACGAAAGTCAAAGAATAGTATCTAGTATCCCTGGCGGATAATTGTCCCTGGGCAGACCCGTGTTGGGGACAATTACCGACAAAATACTGTATGGGTTCGAAGCCATCGAAAGATATCTCCGTTGAATTATGATTTTTATTTAGTATCTACGTTCTAACTATACTTTTACATTTGTCACAGTTTTCGTCTCAGAAAAATAATTTCATGAGAAAAAAACGGTTTATTACGATTAACTATGAAACTATTGGGTTGGCAAGAAAGTAATTTCGGTATTTTAATGTGAAATAGAGAACAATTCTTTTTATCCAAGCAATGAACTTTAATGAATAAGACATTTTCCCGTTTGTTCGATGATCTTTTGCAAAAAAGAATAAATAAGAAAATATTTTATTGATTACAGTTCATCGTCTGAATAAAGAAATCCGGTTTTTTATTTCACCTTAAAATACCGAAATTACTTTCTTGCCAATCCAATAGCTTACCCGTCATTTTGACGGGTAACCGTAGAGATAGGTATACATCATACAGAATTCTGAAAGCACAGGGCTGAGGGGGAAATAAATTTGAGTATATATTCGTCTCATAACACCAATAATTGTCAGCAAAAATTGGAAAAGAATTAATAGTTATGGTTTCTGTAACTTTGCTCATGAAGTCCGAAATCCGTAAAAATGACGGGTCCCGTAAACCTAGTGTTAAATCAGTAAATATGGTCCAAATTATGCCGTATCTAGACTCTTTTTAAGCATCGAGAATCACTGCTGGACACTATTATACCGGTGCATAATGTGAGTTTGTGAAGCCCGGCCATATGGGAAGCAACGGCGAACGGAGAGCGTTCGTTAAGTTTCGGCGGTCGTGGGAATCGATTCACGGTATCTGGAAGTGGTGCACACAGTGCACGTGCACGGCGATGTATTTTTGCCGAGCGAGAGGCGCAAAGCGCAAGGCCCCAACAGACTGCGTTCTCTATTTGCATCCTTGGAAACCGCGCCGGGCTCTCCCACCGGAAGGGCCGTTAGCCACTAAAGGAAACCGAAACACATGCGAACACAGGCAGGCAGCCGCACAGTGGCTTCCTCCGTTCCTCCTTGTTCCATCAAATACATATTTTCAGATTTTACTCGCCGCCCCGAGACCGCGAGATACATACATAGATAACTCTCGCGAGGAATCGTTCGAATTCCGTGGATCGGTATTCGGTATGCTCAGTATGCTGTATTTATAGCTCGCGCGCGCGCGCCATGTATGTTACAGCAGTTTTACTTTCGTCTATGATCACAACGATGTTACGTGTTACGCGTTACGCGCTAGGTGCGCGAAGCCCTGACCGAAGGTTACGGGACTTTGCCGCACCCCTTGTCACGGCTAACATCGAGTTTCGAACGTATAACCATCGTGGATCTAGGTGTAGAAATTAATTCGGTGCCTTTTTAAGACGCATTTAGTATTTACTTGGTCATTCAGAAAGTTCGTAGCCTGACACATAGATGGTTTTGGTAGCAGCAAAAACATATCGTTGTTGAAAACATCCGTCCTTGATGTGAACATACCATCGATTCCAAATCGATCTGTCGAACAGCTTACTTCAGGCAGCTGATTAAAGTAGACGTGTTTGCTTTGGTTAGAAAAATGGAGAACTTGAAAGATCGTGCAGTCAATTGAATAGTTATATAAAAAAGGATTAAGCGGAAAGGAAATTTTTGATGATATTGTGAATGTGTTAGGGGACATTGCTCCTTCATATGCAATAATGAAAAAGGGGAGTACAGACATTAATGATGATCGACGTTCAGGATGTCCAAAAACTGCAACCACTTCAGAAATGATTGATCATGTCCATGATTTGGTTTTGCAAGATCGCCGATTAACTGTGGTTGATTTAGCTGAGGCCAGAGGGCTCAGCTGGATCAGTTCATGAGATCTTAACTAATGAATTAGGTTTGAGAAAGCTATTGACAAGATGGGTGCCGAATTCGTTAAATTCGGATCAAAAACGCATTCGCGTGAAATGTTCTCAACAACACTTGGATCGTTTGCAAAAAAATAAAACTGACTTTGTGCGTCGATTTGTAACCATGGATGAGACTTGGGTTTACCACTATGATCCTGCATTGCGATAACAAACCGCAGAGTGGACTGAGCCCGGTTGTTCAGCTCCAAAGCAGCCAAAGTGGTCAAAATCGACAAAGACAGTCATGGCATCCGTTTTTTTGGGATGCAAAAGGAATTTTGTTATTTTCCTTCAAACCGGGAAAACAATAACAGGAGAGTATTACTCAAACCTTTTGGAATAAACTGGACGCACAAATTCGGGAGAAAAGACTTGGCTTAGCGAAGAAAAAAGTCATTTTTCACCAGGATAATGCACCGGCTCACAAAGGTGTTCTTGCAATGGCCAAATTGAAGGAGTTACCCGGCACAATACCTGACCCCCTCTGACTTTCATTTGTTTCCTAACCTCAAAAAATTCCTACGTGACAGGCGTTTCTATGAAATGAAGAAGTCATAGCAGCCGTAGATGAGTATTTTAGAAGTCTCGAGGAAAATCATTTCAGAGATGGGGAAATGAATTAGAAAATCGCTGGAAAAAATGTATTGAGCTTAAGGGAGAATACACTGAAGAATAAATTTATTTAGACTCATTATTTCATGTCATTTCATTGTTAGGCTACGAACTTTCTGAATGACCTAGTACTTATAATATAATCATACATCTGTTATTTTTCAAAATAGTCTCCATTATTTTCGATGACTTTGGTCCATCTTCCAGGAACTGCCGAATTCCTTGACGGAAAAAGATGGCGGTAATGAATTCGTCAATACTTTTTTGCACCTCTTCCAATGTTTGGAAATTTGTGTCTGCTAAATGATGCTGGAGTGATCGGAATAAATGAAAATACGATGGAGCCAGGTCTTAGGAGAGTAAGCCGCATGTGGGAGGATTTCCCATCCCAAATGACATCCTTTGTTGTTCTCTGCTTTTTAATAAAACTTTAAAAGTAAAGTTTTAAAAGTAAACTTTAAAAGTAAATTTTACTGCATCTAACATTCGTATTTGTTAGACTTTTTAAAATCTTGGTTAGGTTTAACTCTTTGGGGTTAGGTGGGTTAAAAACTGTCCCACCTTTCGCTTAGCTTTTAGCATAGTGGGATATATTTTAACCCACCTCGAGAAGTTGGAGTTACATTGATATTAACAAAAATTCTGTGCAACATGGGTTTTTATTTTCTTTAAAATCGTGTGCCTCAAAGAGTTAAACCTAACCAAGACCTTCAAAATGTACATTAAAAATGCCATGATTTGATTAAATTACTATATTTATTAGGACATTCGGAAAGTTATTTCGTTTTTTTCAAGGGAAAACAAAAGCCAATTTTTAACAATTTAGAATAAATTTTGTGACATTTTGTTCTATGATGTTTTGCGATTTTTTAGACAACCTGAAGATTCCATGCTCGTAGAACTGTTTTTCATTAGCAAAAAATTGAGTTATATGACTTTTTACGACTTTATTTCAAATGAAATTTGCACCCCATAAAAAATGTTGAGAAAACACGAAAAAAATGGTAATCCGATGGTACATCCTCTCCTGAAACAGCATGGGAGACTATGTAGTTCTAAGAGGGAACTCACCGAGTCCACTTATGCTTGCTATATTTCGTTCTAAAAACATCCTAGAAAAACAGGCGCTTTAAGGGTAAAGGTACTTTCGGGCGTCAGAAAAGCAATCGTGTGAATGAAAAACAGCAATAAAAACCAAGAAATAGACGAGTGCTTGTTCGAGTTTGTCTCTTTATGACGCTTCTGATTATTTTTCTTGGAGCACGCCAAATAACAAAATCTCCATTTTGCTATGATCACTGTCAGTGTCAAGTGTTTTTGAAAACTCGAGTGCCTCAACACCAATGTTGGAGACAAACAACGTCAACGTTAGAGGTACCGAGCATCAGAACTGGCTGGTTTGCACCGCCTTGTAAAAATAATATTTATTTATAAATTGCACTGATTTTGATCTAGTGCGATGCATGTGTATATAATTTCAATAATTACAGAATAGCAAATTTAAATCAACAACTTCAATCGCCACCCTGTATTATATCATGTCTTGAAATAGATGTATTGAACATATTAATAAGCCTGTCAAGTTTGGAACTAATGCATTTCATATTTTCACCACTCTTCTTTACCGCCCGAATAGATACTTAGCCTACTTAACATGATACATATTTCTGGGACAAGAAAAATAGGTTTTGCTGAACACTTTGCTAGTGGCCCTTGTTAGTGCATTCACCTCAGAGCCCAGTCTTTTTACACCATCTGCATAGAAGGTTTGTTCGTCTGCATGGTGAGCCACTTTATTGCACTCGACCTAAAATCTTCATCTTCAGAGCACCGCAGGCTACCACTTTTCCAAGTTGATCTCAAACCTAACAACCATTCCTATTATCGTTTTCCGAATTTTAACAAACTGCTGGTTCAATTTGTTCACTTCGCAATAGTAGAAATAGAGAGGATGTATTTTTCAAACTTGGTTCTCTCCATTATACAGTACATCGTATATATAAATTTCTATATGTATATCGTTGAATTTGAAAGAAAAAATTCTTTTTTAAATCCAATTTTCGAAATTTCAAAGTTGCGAGACTTTTTTACGATGACCTTGTATTTTATTTGCATATAAATAGTTATAGAGCATGGAAAGACAAATTCAACGATATATAAGTGTATATTCACGATTATGTACTATAGTGGAGAAAACCAAGTTTCAAACATAAACAATTTTCAAGCTCGATTCGGCACGTTTTCCCGTTGTTCAATCGACCTAAAACTTTGTATAGATTATTTTTTTACAAATTGAAGAATTGAATTGGACAATGTCCATCCTAGTACTGACGCCCGGGGTCTTTTCTGCTACCACTTTTGTCAGTATACAGACAGAGACAGAGCACAGAACACAGAACCCAGGTTTATCATCGAATAGAACCTATACCCATTTTTAACTCTTTGCCGTACCTTTTCTTTTGCAGTTACAGTGATTAGAACGTCTTTTTTGCACAAAAATGTCGTAGAAGGGAAAAGAAAATGTATATTTTTTGTATGGCTACACCGTTTATTTTAATGCTTAAATATTGATTACAAACGAATTTTATTTCATCTAAAACGCGTGACATTCATATTTGTTAGACTTTGTTAAAAACCTTCATCACGAGCGTGGCTCGTCAAAGTATGGCAAGGGGTTAACATACTAAATACAGTAAAGTCGCGATCTAGCTCCCATCGCCTGTCCCGAGCAGGGACAAAGATCGTGTAGGAAAACTATTTTTTTATGACTGCGTCGCGTCGAACGTGCCGATCGCGCCGAAAGTGCTATGCGTCCAACGAAAGATGGCACAGAGACACTTGTAGGTACCACGTGGTATCCCTACTTCGCGCTACACGTCCTCCGCGATTGGCCGAATCGTTTGACGAAGACAGCAAACGAACATATTGACTACAATAAAGCGATTTGATGACGCCGAGCTCCTATGTCGACCATTCCCGCCAGAACCTAAGCGCAAGAGTGGGATCCGCAGCCTAGCATCAAGAGTAGGGTCTCGCAGATGACCCCACTGTCAAAATCTCTGCCATCTTTCGTTAGACGCATAGTACAAAAAATGCCGAACGTAAAAAAGGATAGCATGTAAACACGGTAGCTCGAGCTTCTTGGTCCCTCGCGGGGATGCTCCCCAGAGGAAGGGCTAAGGGAAGGGACAGTGATCGTTGAGATCCTCAAGGAGCTAGATCGCAACTTTACTGTATGGGTATAGATTCTCCATGCTAAACCTGGGTAAAGGTTTCGGAATGAAATAACTGAAAGTAATAAAGCTTCTCGGATCATATTACCTCCTAATAGTGAGGATAAAATTTGATCAGTTTCGGTGTAGCTAATTTTATCATTCTGCGAGGGAATACAATTTACTGGTGGCACGCTTAGCTGCATCACCCTGTGCCCCGAATAAATGATTTGTTTGCACCTTTTGCTCCTAGTAGTGGGGATAAAATTTGATCACTTTCGGTGTAGCCGATTTGATCACTCTGGGAGGGAATTCCGTAGTTTACATATAATTTACTGGTGACACGCTTAGCTGCATCACCCTGTGCCCTGAATGAATGATTTGTTTGCACCTTTTGCTCCTAGTAGTGGGGATAAAATTTGGTCACTTTCGGTGTAGCCGATTTGATCACCCTAGGAGGGAATACTGTAGTTTACATATAATTTACTGGTTTGCACCTTTTTCTCCTAGTAATGGAGATAAAATTTGGTCACTTTCGGTGTAGCCGATTTGATCACCCTGGGAGGGAATACTGTAGTTTACATATAATTTACTGGTAGCACGCTTAACTAAATCACCCTGTACCCAGGATAAATGATTTGTTTGTACCTTTGGAAATTAAATACATAATATTGTCAATATGACGACATTCGACCGAAGGATTGACACAGAATCAAACCGCGGAAGCAGGTCTCGAAAAAAAAGGAAGATAATGACCGGTATCAAGCGGAGGGAAATAAAGTTGAAGAACGCGGAAAACGGTAGATGGAACACCGGCGCACTGATAAATTACCGGTTCCACGGTAAGTAAACATGTATGTGTCTACTGCTCGGAAAATCATGGATCAAGATTCGCGAATCAAGGCAGGTGACTCACCGCGCATATAGGTACCACGAGGCCAATCACGTAAAGCATCAGACTGGTTACCGTCGACTCGCGAAACGGGTGATATAATGATTCATCATTGCAGAAGAATCCCCGCTTGAATGGCTTGCCATACAGGAAGAACATCAGCACCGACACGCACACTGTAATCAAAAATGATGGTCCAACTTTTTAACTAGCTCCCAATCTTGCCGATTACTATACAGTATGTGCTAATGTTATAAATGTACATTCTGTGTTTACGTATGCACATGCATAATTTACGAGTACGCGCGTACAGGGTGTCAAGAAATTATGTATAGAAACCGTTACAGCGTGATTCTACAGTCCCTGGTCATCGAATTAGGACCACTCCAAATTTTCAGCATTTTTCATGTTCTCCGTGAAATTAACATTAAAACCCACTACTGCCGGTATTGTATTTTTCATTTTACAATTATTGAAATGATTTAGTTGCTTACATGGAAATTGATCCATAACTTTCTTTATCCAAGCATATATTCTATTAAAAATTGTACAAAATTTAAATAAATAGAGCCTTGTCCTTTTCATCAGCAAAAACATTTTTATCGCTTTCAGTGCTCGGTAGGTTCAGCGTTAAAAGGCCTGTTGAAATTGTAATGATATAGTTTATTAACTGATAACTAGACTGCGGATCTTTATGCATTGATGGCGTTTGGAAATTTTCAAAAATGCTGGAATGTAAAATTCGATAGAGTTTGGTACGATTTTCATTTATTACAGATCTACAAAGGCTACAAGGTTCATTGAAAATAGGACTCTATTTAATTCCATTTCCTTCAAATTTATCTACAAAACTTTAAAATTGCATAAACTTCCACAGTCTACTAATAACACAATACACTATTACTGTACCTAACACTATTAACAGATATTAATACAGTAACTAAACTGTGGCTAAACTGTCATTTTAGGCTTCTTAAAGTCTTGTTTCAGTACAGGTATAAATAAAATGTAATACATGGGAATGTTTAAATATCTCTGTTATTTGTGATTATACGAAAAAATGTCAGAGGAGAAAATTGCACTGTTCAATACGGTAAATATAATGGCAAAATAAAAAAATTTTTTGGAAATCATATTTTCGAAATTTCAAGGTCATCTTTGTTCTTATTTAAAGGAGGTCATATAATTTTTCCATATTCCTATTCAGAAAAAAAAAGACAAATCCAACGATGTGCCATGTTCCATAGTTGAGGTGAATCTCAAAATTTTCAATTTAAACGCGGCGCGTGATCCTTTTATCCGATCGATCTCAAACTTTGCACAAATTTTTTTCTCACCTAAAGGAACAATTCCGGAGGGTGGCTTGCATTGTATTTGTTGGTCAAAAATTAAGAAGCACCTTACTGTACACCTTAACACATTACCTACCGGTGATTATTGCATAATTGTTGAAAGTCTATGGTTCATGGCTGAGGATTTTTTAAAAGAATCTTTCAATTTTAATCATAAACCAACAACTCCACCCTCAATAACAAAATTCATTATTTCCGTCAGGATTGTTGTTTAAAAGAAGATTTTTGAGCTTCTATTTGGTTCAGCACAATTATTGAAAAGCCTATCAATATGCTACTGGTAGATAAAATGTTAAGATCGGCGAAGGTCTAGTAAAAAAGTTTTAAAAAGGCGAAAGATCACTTTCAGAATTCGGGGGGCTCATTCACGATCAAGCATATTGCGCGACAATGCCTATTGCGCAACATGATTGATCGTGAATGATAATGATTGACTAATTAATACAATATCGATTTGGATGGACATCATGCTGCACAATAATTCTTGCGCACTATGCTTGATCGTGAATGGGTCCCTTTACTCGTCGAGCAGCTACTGTGCTTCTGGATCGTGGGGATGGCATGAAATCTTGTTAATAAAAAGCAGAAGTAAATAACTAAGAGATAATTGCAAGTGTTCGCTGTCACGAGCGATTTTGCACTTTATCGCATAAACCTTGTAAAAAATTGAACACACGAGAATACCCAGTTATTAGGTGTTCTTACTTTTCGTTTTAAGTGATATTTCACTGCGGCGTATCCATTAAACGTGTCAACGTGCATATTCACAAAATCTACTATGTAGTTTGCGTAAGAACCTACGACTCCAGACTTAATGAGTGTATAATAAATGTGTAATGGACGTGGAGGACAAGAAGTGCTTCCTAGTGATATCAATATTCGAAAGCTGCTTATCTAGTTCCATCTTGTAGCCTGAACTACTTTACTCGTTTCCTCTCTGTTGTTAGAAAATTATCAAGTTAACCTGAAGTAGTCTGCTTCAAGAAGATTTATAAAATTGTTGATTGATATCTTATATAACCACTTTCTTGTATTTCAACTTCAAAGTTTACTAATCTACTGTAATCTGCATTATTCGACAGCATGTAGCTGTCGTAGATTTTGGAAATAGCTACGTGCGCAGCTTTATGCTTGCGAATAATGCAAATTACGCTGCTGAATGATGCAAATTGCGTCTCGCAAACGCAAAAACAGGACTTTCTAAGATCAATCTGGCCCGCAGTCGTCCTCGATGATAGACAAGAACAGGCGTGGACTTAGCTCGCAAAGCATACGACCGGGAGAAATGCGAAGAGTGGGGCCCCGGCAGGTCCACATACGAGCTTGCAGTTGCGGAAGGAAAGGGCATGAATCCCGGGTGATGGTTTTTTTAGAGGGTAGTGGGGGATTCGACCATTCGATCCCCTGAGTCCCACACTACCCCCTTCAGGGGTTAGGCTCCATCAGCCTTAACAAAAAAAAAAAGGCCGCAGTCGTCCTCAAAAGTCCTATTTTTACGTTTACGAGGCGTAATTTGCTTGTGTGGATCGTATTACAGTAAATATTCGATGAACGCAAGGGCCACGAGGAGGTTCGTTTGCATAGTTCGTAGAGAGACACTATTTTTTTGTGCTTCAAACACCGAGCCGAACGTAGAAAAGGACAGCAAAAAACCGATGAGACCGCTTCATGCAATAAATGAAACTTGTTTATTTTTACTTATTTTTAATGAGATTTTACCAACGTATTTGTGACATTTTTCTAATCGAAATGATACCAAACAAGATATAATTTGGCCCATATTTACTGTACCCGCATGTGAAGCTTAATGTGTATGTTCATACCGCCAATTATATATAAATACAGTTGAAATTATATTTTATTAGTGTCATTTTAATAAAAAAAAATGCCACAAATAAGTTGGTGAAAGTCCCATAAAAAAATAATGGAAAATAACGATGTTCTGTAATTGGATTAGTAATGGTTCACACCGATATACCCGACCCGAGATCAGATTACGCGGCATATTTACACTGCTCGGCGACCGAGGCAGCTCGAGCCCCTACGGCGTTGCCCGGCAGTGGAGGGGATATTTTTTTTGCATCCAACGTGTAACACCTTTTTGCGTCTATAGAATATTTACTGTACTTTGTAGCGCGATCGACCGTTCAAGGGGGAACCCCCTAGTAGTGGGATAAAATTTCTTCATTATCCATACCAGGGACCTAAAGGACGGTTTTTAGCAAAGAACAGGAGTGGTATGAGTCCGGGAAAAGAGGCGGTCAGGAGAAGTACAGAAAGCGGGGCCCTGACTGTCCTCAAGGACATAAGAGAGCGAGAAAAGGGCTCTCAGTTCTAGACGTGTGGTTTTTTTTAGTGGGTATTGGGGAAACCCCCGAGCCCCACACTACCCCCTTCGGGGGGTATACGTAAGGGTATTTTTTTTCCACACGTCTTTAAACTAAAAAAAAGAACCTAGGGACGGTGCCTTGTTCTGCGGGGTTGAAGCAGTACTCACGTCCGGGGTCTTCCCTGCCACCACTTTTGTCAGTACAGGCATGGTGTGACTTTCTTCTTCGGCAGTACAACCTTCGCATGGTGCGACTTTCTTCTGTACGGATCATGGACCTAAAGGACGGTGCATAAAGTGGACTTATAGGTGCGGAGGGTTGAAGCGAAAGACGGAATAGGAGTCGACCTGTAAAACGTCCTTCAGCCATCTTGATATGCAAACATACCAGCGCCTCTTGCAGCCGAGTTTAGTATTAAAGTGCCGTTCTTGTAAGTATTCTTTGGTTACTCCAATTTTTGGTCAGCGATAGTTGTTTGCTTTCGGCTGCGTTGTGTTTCGTTGATTATTTTAAAATATATTATTGTTTGGCACGATTTCAAAATTACGTAAGCAGTACTTTTGTCTCAAATGAAATAGTAAAGAGTACTGTATCTGAAGCATAAAAATTGTTATAAAAATATAAATTCTTAGCAGGTTTAGTGATCGTCAGTGGTAAAAGTGCCCACGTGCGTTATCAGAAGTTGTGTAAACAGAACTTTCAAGAAGAATTGTACAGATATAAAATGTAACGTAAGCGTGTAACTCTAAAATTTACCGCGACATGATATAAATGGCAGCACCAGGTTTGCCTACCACGGCTGAAAGACGTTTCAGAGGTCGACTCTCCTTCCGTCTTTCGCTTCAACCCCCGCACCGATAATTCCACTTTATGCATCGTTCTTTAGGATCATGATCCGTACAGAAGAAAGTCACACCATGCGGAGGAACACTGTACTGACAAAAGTGGTGGCAGGAAAGACCCCGGGCGTGAGTACTCTCAATCCTCTCTGCCATAGTATTTTCTTGTAAGGATTCTGCTGGCAGCCTACTTCGAAAATTGGCCGTTGATGGATTATAATTCGCAGTCGTGCCCGACTCTTTATCGTAACTAATCGTAAGTTTTCATAATTCCGGATGATGGGACGCGAATGGCAACTACCACTGTAGACGTCCGCGCCTAAGCGATGCGATGCTAGCTATGGGCACCACCAGGGCCGCCGCGTGCGGTTGTGCGCCGCACACGGGCTCTTCATTGAAGGAGCACCGAAACATGAACAGGAAAAAGCGTAACAAATGTTACAGTGTAACAGCCCTGGCTACCATAAACAGATATTTTTGCTCTAAAAAAAAAGGTCATTCAAATCATATTCATCTTTGAAGAGGGCGCGCTACATTTCTTTTGCACACGGGCGACTCTTACCCACGCGGCGGCCCTGGGCACTATAGCCCATAGGGAAAACTTGGATGTACGCATAAACATCCACGAAATTACGGCGTTCGCGGCATGGAAATTCAGGATGCCGTGTACGCTACTACATATTTGAAAATCGCTCGACCGAGTCGACGATTAAGATAATTGCGACTTTGGTTTCACTGGAACAAGCGAATACGGCCGAGAGCCTGCATCGGTTTCTGAGATCGCATGCGGTTCGTCGTTATTTATGCGGCTTTTGTTAGTTCGCCCTGAAGGCTTTTGTGCATAGTCTTCAACCGGGGCTCCCTACTGTGACGGCTCCAAAAAATCAATCCTTTTTTTCTGGCATTCTCTTACAATTTTATTTACTCAGGAGAGATCGGGGCAAGATGACTGGTGTCGTTTTTTGTTTCTGTTGGTAACCCGATTTTCTTCGGTTCGCCATCTACAGTGGCGGCCTTATAGAGGGTGTCCACTATTTAACACCGATACGTGATAGAAATAAGTTTTTTCTATACATGTTCTTCCTGTACATACATACGTGTACATACTTATGTATGTTGGATTGTTCCAAGAATTCTTCCTGCATACGTGCCTGATGTTGGCAGGCAATATGATTTTGCACGAATAGTGCTATAGCATATTTTTGTTAATATTTTATTATTTCTGAAGCTTTATTTAGTCATGCTTGCTTCTCAATAAGGTTCTAGTGATTTGGTCCAATTTTAAAGAGATCGTTGTCTTTGGCCCTTTCAGTGGAATATTAGGATTGACGTGGACTTATTCAAAATGCTAATAATTATAATATTTCTGCGGTTGGTAGGGAAAAACGCCGCATTAGTCTATGCATTAATTGGGCTTTAGTCAACGACCATTGCCTCGCTGCAAAAACCGGTTCTCGTCCGATCACCGAAGTAAAACAGCGTTGGGCGCGGCCGGTGCTTGGATGGGTGACCGCCCGGATATACACTGGGGGTGATCTCTTTTAGATCCATCGGAATTGATATTGGAAAAGGATATGCCCTGTGAGGACAGAAGAGACCCGATATGACGAGTCGCCTACTACCACGGGAGTAAATACGAATAGTAGGACCTCGGGTGGTGGGTTATCGGGTATAGAGGAGAAGGATGTACCCTGGGCGGTGGGGTTTTAGTGGGTATGGGTAGGGATATGAGTCCCGTTCCCCCAATTTCCATCTAAGCGGGAGCCGAGTCCCACACTACCCCCCCAACGCCATCTTGGGGAGTGTACGTAACGATATAACACGGTTCCACACAACATGACATTTTAGGAACCTATCTACCGTGTTACAGGAGGATCACCTGTACTGTATAGTAAATTCCTGCTAGATAAAGGGTTTTTCACATAAATACAAAATAGAGCGTATAAAGTACCCGCGTCAGCACTTTTTCAAATATCAACAAGCATTTACGACTATTAGAAAGTACAAGAAAATATAATTGACTATATGGACATATTATTAAATTAATAAATCTTATTGCACGAGAGGATTTTGTTGTTGACAATATAGTTATCGAATGAAATTTTTCAATGTAAGAATTGCATTTTTTATTTACAGCTTTAACACATAATAATATGAAACATTTCCGGCCACATGAGACACTACACTCGTTCCATATCTTTCCTGTGCTCTATCTTGAAATCTTCAGACCGTAATCAACATTCTTGGAATTTATTATTATCACTCTACGAAATACCATAAATGTTCTGATGGGAAGTTAATGTCATGCTGATTCATAGTCGGACGCGTGACGACAGAGACAGAAGGTGTTATATAAGAATTTATAAAGTAGGTTTAAACGATAAACTGTAATGGTTTAAAAGTAGCAACGTATGACGTGTCTCCGAGTAACCAATGCGATTGGTGTCCCATTTTACAGTGAAACCTAAATGTGCATACGAATTAACACAATAGATTTAACCCTTACTAAATATATTACTATATCAGTAATGTAAAATAATTTGTTATTTCATATCAAATAAATTACTAAACATTTGAGTATAACTAAACATTTTAACGAATTTGTTAGCATAATAGGTTTAACCCTTATTAAATATTATTATATCAGTAATGTAAAATAATTGTTACGTTATTAAATTATTTTATATCAAATAAATTACTAAACATTTGAATACAACTGAACATTTTATGAATTAGTTAGCATAATAGGTTTAATCTTTACTAAATATTACTATACATATATCAGTAATGTAGAATAATTGTCACGTTATTAAATTATTTTATATCAAATAAATTACTAAACATTTGAGAATCAGTTTAATGTGCATACAATGGAAAAAATCATATAGAATGGAAATATCGTAGATCAGAAAAAATGTTGAGTTTTCGTTTTAACATAGTTCCAAGTGCAGAGGGTTAAAAATGAGACGTTTCTGTGCAAAAATATGTTCCCTGGCACGAATAACAACAAATACACCTGATTCAGTATTGGAATTACAGGTGTGTTCGCGTCGTTACTAGCCAGCGTTTTTCCGGAAACTATTGTGATTCTAAAAATATTAAAGAACCTTCATTGACCTTCAATTTTTTAAATGGAACGCTATGTATTTTTTATGTCAGGTGGAAACGTGTGCTAAAACGAATTCGTTCGTATACGACACACTGATCTTCAAGGTCATACAAGGTCACTATTACTATATGTATGTATACATATAATATAATATTTTATATTCTTCCCTCCAGCCTAACGATACGTTGAGGAAACATAATGCGGATCTTAATTACCAATATGTAAACAAATGATAAATCTGCTACTAGCAAAATATAAATATTCCATTGATATCTTTCATATACAAATAAGTAGACTCCGGATTTTATGCATTTATAAGAAAAATGAGCAAGTGCAATTTAAAACAATAAAAATATCGAAATTCTTTAAGAGTATTAATATATTAGTTTCACCACATTATAATTACTAATGAAGAATATAAATTTATATTTAGCTCCTGCGTCTTGCAATCGATGCACAAACTTTTCATCTCGCATAAACGTCCGGAGTCTAATAATAAGTAATTACTTTCCTGTTTCCTTTTCGTCTTTTTTCTCGTATTACGTAAAAAAAACCGTTGACAGACAATTTATATTTTCAGCGACCGCGAACGCCTCGCAATACGCGATTATTCAGAGATAATCACACCAAGAATTTATGGCCGTGCAAGGCGAGAACATTTCGGAATATGCAATGCGCCGTTCCCAAGGCTGTTTCCAAGACGCCGGTGTTTGCTATTCCATTCAAAGTATCACGGAATTGGAGATACTTCAGCGATATCCTGGAAATGGCGGATGGACGAACGGCGGAAATAACGAGCAAAGCGGTTTTTATTTCGAGTAATTAAAGCACCAACAAAAACTATTTACAGTAATGTGTGCGTAAACTTATTAGTGTGTACACTTATTATTAGACCTCGTATTATTATGCATTTATGAAGAAATTGGTTGGGCGGAAGATAAAACAGTAAAAGATTTTAAAAATTCAAGAAAATCCTAATAAATATGAATGTTACGCCTTTCTTTCTAAGTGAAATCAAATTTGATTCGTTTGTAATCAACATTTTAAGCGCATTCAAAGATTCGAAGATATTTTGTTTTCTGGTTCGAGAAAAACGTTGCAAACTTGAAGGGGTGGTTTCTCAAGATAAAAGTCTGCTCTATTGCATGGTATAGTTCGATTTTCCACTGGACCCTTATTTTTTGAGATAAATTTAAAAATATCCACAAAAATTGGTGCAAAACTGGTGTCTTTTAAACATGTTTAAACAATCATAATGTATTAATATTATATGTACATCACTGTATTCGAGAAAGTATAAAGAATCTTTTGCTGTAAAGAACAATTCAATATCTGTTATAATAACATCACAATATTTGTTTAAAGTGGAAAAATATGTCTTTTTTTCAAACTCAAATTTCTCAAAAACTGTGCGCCGAAGAAAAATTAAGGACAGATTCGGAATCAGCGCGAAAAGCTCTATAAGAACCGCATAGTGAGAATCGAAACGTTTTTCTGCTGTTGGACAGTGTTATTAATCTATACATATACTATAGAATCAATTATTTTTAATCGGAGATTCACAATCAACTAGTATGAATTTCAGTGATCATTTCCATTCCAGTCCTCACTTCTAAATACTTCATTTGACTTGTTTACCATAATTGCTTAGAACTTTACAACTTTCTTTTAATACTCACATCCTACAATAAAATAATAAAATGATGTAACGCTTTTACCTTCAATATTGCGCATCTTGATTTTTGTGGTATTTTTGGGCGAAGTATGAAACAGTAACAGATTTTGGAAATTCAAGAATGTTATAATTTTACCTTTAATGTAACAAAGTCGTTAAGGGATGAAATCAATTTTTATGTTATTCCTGCTTCTCACAATGAATGCAAAATATTTCTATTTTGCATAAAGATCCGTAGTCCACTTATTATGTGTATTACTTATTAGAACTTGAAATTATCCTCATAAACAGAAATATTTATAAACATTTTTTCCGATAACGAACGATGCGAATAAACCAGAGTTGGGCAAAAATTTTATTTAGATAAAAATTTTGAATAAAGTGGATTTTTTCCAAGTGGGTTTTAAACTCACTTTATTCGAAATTTGTGTTTCAATAAAATTTTTTCCCAGCTCTGGAATAAACGGTAGCTTTATGATATATGTACTTCGAGAACGAGTAGTGGACGCTGTAAAATGTTGCAGTCGAAATCATGCTGATTTATTTTCGCATTTCTCATAACGCGTGGGCGGACGTTGTAATGTTGGAGAACGGTTCATTTCCGATTCAGAGTTCCAACGGTCCTCCTTAAGAAATTTCCTCCGCCATAACTTCTCAACTATGCATAATAACAAGAAATTACCATAACTCAGAGTTTATCCAATAAATGTTAGCACAACCGCGTGCATCATAAAGGAGTCACTTGAGACTTGTTTTTTGTGCGTTTTCAATGCTTTGTGGAAGATCATGCTAGGGTAAATGTACCTATTACTGCGGGTGTACGTACTACTCCAGTATTTTTCCCAGTGAGATTAAAATACGTCGAAATAAATAAATATTTTTCCCTGAATAAATTTGTACAATTCAATGAGAATGTATTCTCGTTGGCGAGGCAAACAAAATTATACTGCAAGGCGGAGTGTAAAAAAAATTATATAGTCACCATTCTTTTCCAGAAAAGGAAGAATTCTATTTATATAAAATATAAAATAAATTCTTAGAAACGAAAGAATTCTTTTGTAGAAAAGAATGGTGACAATATATAATTGATTAATAAAACTGTATTCTTTAAAATTTAACTCGGATTTTGGCTCTGGCTCCGCGAGCCATGAGCCCAGTATGAGCGTACCCTAACATGGACCAATCAGAGGACAGGCCCCGAAGAGCCAAGCGTTGGCATTGGCCGAGCCGGAATCCGTCCGAAGTACACGCGCACTGATTGGTCCTCGTTTTTCGTTAATAACTCGTTATTAGACGAACAGACAGACACGAAACCAAGTTAATATTGCATTGTTATCCAATTCTGAGCTATGTTTCAAGTTCCAAGTCTATGCTCATCGAGAAGTTAGTTTAAAATCGATTGCAAAATTTGTACCGAACAAACAAACAGACAGACAGACAAGAAAACGAGTTAAAACGTGGTGAAAATAATGTAAACTGTAAAATGCCACGTGGAAGAATCGTAGCCCACAATCATTGATAGGATCATTATCAATAATTGCAGATGAAGAAGTATTCGAAGAAGAATTTTCGCTGCGATAGATGCGTACGAGAACTTGCAGGAAATAACTTTTATTTCAGAAATAACGATAACTGTGTCGACCAACATCCGGGAGATCGTCCAAGAACGACAACTTTGCGGGAAAGAGATCTGCGCTTATCTCAGACTTAAACCATGCATCCAATTCCGCATTGACAGCTTGACAGCGCGGCAGATGCCGGTCTAACTATGCTTCTTAAGAACCAGTGCACACATTTTCCGAGAAAAATGAAAAGATTGTAACTATTTAAGATGTCGCAGAATGATAAAGAAACTGCCCACTAACCATTCGCCACGAACCAGCGAGATTAGAGAGATTGCGGGGAAACACGTGCACTGTCGTAAAATGTTGAAAAAGGATATCACCTTCCTCTACAACCGTGTTCGCAGCTCCAATGGCCGCGACTATCTTCGAAACTTGCAAATGCGAAATTTACAGGGATGGGCGACAACCTGAAATATCGGATCGGAAACACGAAATTTTTTCGGGATCGGAGCGGATACTCAAAAATTTCGAGATTCTCGAAAAAATCGGAATTCTCGAAATTATTTATTCTTTATATACTTATTAATATATTATATATCTAATATAATATAAAACGGTAAACTTTTCTTTACGGAACCAAAAATTTTGGCCTTTCTCCTATAAATTACACTGTCCAACAAAATCAAACTCTAGAAGTGTTAAGAATTGTAAAAGACGTCTGAAGACGTCTCTAAGACGTACCATTTTGTAACACAAGACATTCAGGAGACTTTCGGAAGCCGTTCGGGAGCAGTTCAGACGTCTCTCAGACGTCCGAATGTCTTGCGGCGGGCGTCTTACAGCTGTCTTTGAGATGTCTGTGTGCTATCTGGGTATCTTATCACGATCGCATGTCTTCTCTCCACATCTCGCCGAGCGAGAACAACATCCCAATAACATCATCGTCTGAAGAAGTGAAAGTTGTAAAATCGGAACTCGAAATGAAAACAGACTCGACGAAAAGCGTCTCTCTTTTCCTCCCTGTGTTTATGTACACATGTACCTCTCCAGCGATACTTTAATGAATTCATTTCGGCCGCCAAGTTTAGAACAAGTTCCAATACCGATGTTATAAATAGAAAAACGAAAAGTAATAGAAAGACGCGAGCAGGTTTGCCTAGTCGCCGCGCCTCGCCGGTCAGATTGTAAATATATACATTGATCTTATCGGGAACGGATGTTACGACATTACACGCTGCTCAGATAAACGCGAAACCCAATTGCGCGAACGACAGAAAACAGGCGATAACATGCGCCAATTATATCATTAACGCTTGTACTCATCGATGGACGCGCGCCTATTCTGTTGAAATGAATTTCGATGTTCGCAACGATACAACTGTTATACCGACAATTAGGTAAATTTACTCATGTCCGATTCAGGCGAGCTGGTTTTGCCGGTGCGGCGGACTCAGTAGCGGATTTCTTGTCGCACGCTGGCCCAGACCAGCGATCGGCAAACTCATTAGTAGACAGTAAAAATATTTAAATAAAAAAAATTTTTGATGTACCACATTTTCAAGACGGACTAAAAAGTATAAAATAGTTTCTCCTAGCCTAGGGGTCGGCAACCTTTTGAGTCGGAAAAGTCAAAAATTACAAGTGGCTGAGAGATAGAATCGGTGCTTAATCCTCGTTAATCGATTCAGAACGATTTTTAAATGTTTTTTTTTTTATAAAATAAATAATATTTGCGTATGGAACTAAAGAGCCGCAGCTTCACATCCAAAGAGCCGCATGTGGCTCGCGAGCCGCAGGTTGCCGACCCCTGTCCTAGCCCTATACAGATTCCTAACCTTATACAGATAGTTCTGAAAATTTGTGATTGTGAATTTTTAAAAGCTATGAAAATACTTGTAAGACTTGAAACGAAAAAATATCTAAATAATAGAAAATTTCTGATATACCATGTTTTCAAGACGGAATAAGATTTGAAACGAAAAACGTGGAGCGTAAGACTTAGATGAACTATTTATGCATCAATTATCTATTGCAGGCGCCCCACGTTTTTCGTTTTAAATCTTCTCGTCCGTCTTAGAAACGTGGTATATTACATATCTTTTATTATTTGAATTTTTTTGTGTCTGTTCGTCTGTATCTCTGTATGCCTGTGAATGCGGTACCTCGAGAACCACTTCATAAAGTTTGAATGGGAATAACTTATTAGATTTTGGTAAACAAACATTAGTATAATACTTTGTAAACACCACACTGAGCTCCTTCGGTGCGAAGTGGGTCAGTGGAGTGGGGATGAGTCGGAGTGGGGCCGCGTGGTGGAGTAGGGAACGCTGGCGCGCGGAGTGGGGATCGCTGAACGCGATGACGTACTACCGAGCGTCGCGCGGCGAGATGTGACGGTTAACATGGACCAATGAGAGGACAGACCCCGGAGAGCCAGGCGTTGGCATTGGCCGAGCCGGAATCCGTACACGCGCACTGATTGGTCCTCGTTTTTCGTTAATAACTCGTTATTAGACGAACAGACAGACAAGAAAAAGAGTTAATATTGCATTGTCATCCAGTTCTTAGCTATGTTTCAAGTTTCAAGTCTCTAACTCATCGGGAAGTTAGTTTAAAATCAATTGCAAAATTTGTACCTAACAGACAAACAAACAAACCGACAGACAGACAAGAAAGCGAGTTAAGTAAAACGTGGGGCGCATGCAATAGATAATTGATGCATGAATAGTTCACTTAAGTCTTAAAAATTTTTTTTATTACAACAATATGTGCTCGAATGAAGAAATTTATTCAATAGTTTCTCATGGACACATCTGTTATCAGAGTTCATTATAATTGCTTAACAACTGTAGAAAACACGCATATTCGAAATATACAAATAATTTTTTTATGTATTACTTGACTGCGGATCTTTATGCATTCATAGCAAAATTGAGTAGATGAAATTCAAAATTGTTGGGAAATTAAAAAAATTGAGATGTCTCGTCTATTAAAATATTCACACACACACACACAAGGGAAGAAATAACATTCAATTTGGTTTCTATTACTTGCAATCGATGCAGACAATTTTTATTTTGCATAAAGGTCCGCAGTCTATTTAGTACATTTTAAATGAATAAACCTTTTATTAATTTTAACACCGTGGTATGGTATCACATAAATAACGAAGTACATTCTTTTAACAAATGTTTGAGTAATATTTATTATCTTCAGCTTGAAGCTGTTTTAAATTAAGAGCATTGTGAAGTTTACAGCACTTCACAATTGCATTTACAATGTATACTCCATTGTCTTTCCCAATTCCTCTTCCTTATTATTTCTGAAAACCTCCATTCTTTTTTTTTTGTTTCTTAAGTTTTCAGTTCCATGAGTAGATTAATATTATTAGAAAATTTGTACCGAACAGACAAACAGGCAGACAAGAAAGCGAGTTAATAAAAACGTGGTAAAATAAGTAGGTGAAATTTGAAACAATAAAACCTTAGAAGAATTTAAAAATACTGTTATATAATTTTCAGCCTAATAAATATATTAACACTAAACCTACCACGAGGAGTGAAATGACCTATTTTAGATTTTTTATTTGACAATTATTGAAATTGTAAAGGTGTTTTCATGGGAATTTATTGAATATATTTTGTGACTCCAGTATATACTATAGTAAAAATCGCACAAAATATAAACGAATTTAATCTTGTTATTTTTATAATACTATACACATCAGTCACTTTTAATGGTCGGTAGGTTTAGTGTTAAGAATGGAAATAAATACCCATTTCATTCCAGTTTGTTGCAATTCGAGTAGAATTGCTGTCAACTCATTAGTCGAAAGATCCAAATATCAGCAGTAATTCAATTACATTGTATTCAATTATTTCGTAATTCGAAATTCAGTCGCGCCATTCAATTAAATTATAATATAATTTGTATAATTCTGGTCTCCTATTCAATTAAATTATAATGTAATGCGTTTTCACAATTGAAATACAAAAACAAAGTACAGTGTAATTATCGTAAAGAAACGGAAATAAAAATGACAAAATTACGTTGAAGGCTTTATTGCCGAGGAAATACCAGTACATTTGATAATCAATCGTATACACTTAATGATTGACAATGAAATTCAGCACGGACTGCTATCGTAACTCTATTTGTATTCAACACTAGGCCGTAATGTAATTCAAAGAGTGCAACTTTGCATACAACAGAATGGGGGATAACCTAATAAATAATAACCAATAGGCATGGTTAAAGTTGCATATGTACATACATAGAATGTTCTCTTTCTTATCATTGTGTATTACATTGCTTATAAATTATTGTTTCACATCTCCAGAACGGGTTAATAGATAAGCAAATGCAGGCAGCAAACAAATCTTGATGGTTAATCGTCTACAGGTACGATCATAATAGCGGACCCTAGTAAAATACTGTAACACTAACCATAAGGTACAGAGACATTACTGTTATGTTGCGTGAGATCATGTACAAATTCTTAATATCAATACCAATACTATTCTTGATATCAATACCAATACCAAGACTTGATATTAATATCAATACGAATACCACTTCTTGATATCAATATCAACACCCATATCAATTCTTATTCTTGATATCAATATCAATACCTATATCAATTCTTGATATCAATACCAATATCGATTCTTGATATCAATATCAATACCAATATTAATTCTTGATATCAATAACAATATCAGCTCCTGATATCACTACCAATACCAATTCTTAATACCAATACCAATTCTTAATATCAATATCAACACCCATATCAATTCTTGATATCAATATCAATATCTATATCAATTCTTGATATCAATACCAATACCGATTCTTGATATCAATATCAATACCAATACCAATTCTTGATATCAATAACAATATCAGCTCCTGATATCACTACCAATACCAATTCTTAATATCAATATCAACAACCATATCAATTCTTGATATCAATATCAATACCTATATCAATTCTTGATATCAATACCAATACCGATTCTTGATATGAATATCAATACCAATAACAATTCTTGATATCAATATTAATACCAATACCAATTCTTGATATCAATTCATGATATCAATACCAATATCGATACCAAACCAATACCAATTCTTGACATCAATACCAATATCAATTCCTGGTATCAATACCAGTATCAAGTCTTAATATCAATACCAATATCAAGTCTTAATATCAATATCAATACCAACATCAATTCTTGATATTAATATTATACAAATATCAATACCAATTCATGATATCAATACTTATATAAATTCTTGATATCAATACAAATATCAATACCAATACCAATTCGTAATATCAATACCAATACATATTCTTGATATCAATAACAATACCAATTCTTGATATCAATAACAATATCATACCAACATCAATTCTTGACATCAATATGAATATCAATACAAATATCAATATCAATACCAACATCAATTCTTGATATTAATATTATACAAATACCGATACCAATACTTATACCAATACCAATACTTATACCAATTCTTAATACCAATACCAATTCTTGATACCAATACCAATTCATGACATCAATATAAATCAGTTCTTGATATGAATAGCAATAGCAATTCAATCATATCAATCATATATCATATCAATACCAACACCAATTCATGATATCAATACCAATATCAGTTCTTGATATCACTACCGATACCAATTCTTAATACCAATACCAATTCATGATATCAATACCAAATCAGTTCTTGATATGGATACCAATACCAATTCTTGATATCAATACCAACAGCAATTCTTGATATCAATAGCAATATCAGCTCCTGATATGTATCACTACCAATACCAATTCTTAATACCAACACCAATTCTCGATACCAATTCATGATATCAATACCAAATCAGTTCTTGATATGAATACCAATACCAATTCTTGATATCAATACCAATACCAATTCTTGATATCAATATCAATACCAATTCTTAATATCAATGCCAATACCAATACCAATTCTTGATATTAACACCAATATCAATTCTTGACATCGATACAAATATCAATACCAATTCATGATATCAATACTAATATCTATTCTTGATATTAATACAAATACCAATACCAATATCAATTCTTGATATCAATACCAATATTAATTCTTAATATGAATACCAATACCAATTCTTGATATCAACATTAGTACTGATGGTCTAGTACTAACACCATTAATACTCATATATTGCTAAAATTCCCATTTTGAACTTTGCTATTGTCCGGCACTGTACGCGCCAAGACCAAAAACGCAACCGCGCTTAACCGAAATATTTATTAAACAATATAAATAATAACCCATATATCCTAATTATTAGACTCGTTCTCTCGTTAGAATAGTACTAAGCGACTATGTATTTCTGTGCGAATAATTCCTTGTGGAAAGTGAATAAGATTCTTCGTAACGTGTATCAGCGGTCTATAATTTAAAAACGAGCATTCATTACGTAGTAATGATAATAATGATTCGCTCTCGCTTGGAAACTATAATAGACGGTCTAGAAAACTGAGCAGCTTGATAAGGCAAGAGTGTGTAAATACAGATTTTCTGCACGCCTACCCGAGGCTTCGATAAGGAATAATACCTTAATAATCGAGTCATAAATTAATCGCTATCCGTTTTCGTTGGCGTTATTTATACCGTTCTGTCATTACATCTATAAAACCTTCATACAGTGGCTGGTGAAAATATTAAATTTATTTCGATGTACACAGATGTGTTATTTTGTGTATTCGTTTTTCCAAAATAACTGACATTGCGGTACGAATAAACCAAAAGCTAATGTAAATAATGAAATAAATATTTTAGGTTCCGTAGTTGTTCACCGTTTGCACTCCGAATTATTTTCCAATTTTTTTTTTTAAATTGTTTAATTATGAAGGTCGCATTAACATAAAGGTCATTAGCGACCACTTTTGGTATATAATTATAGATACAGTGTTTTGTTAGCGCGATAATAATCAAAGGTTAATGTTAATATGTATACATGAGTGTGGAGATATTTAGATTTTGTAATATAGTTCTACTTTTTTTCAATTTTGTTGCCAACAACTTCCTACTATTTGAAGTATTTTATTTAAAATTTATACTTCAAAGGACAGTTTCTTCACTGCTGCTTCTTTAAACAATCTTGTTTACTAAACCTTACTTCATTTTACTATTATTGATATAATAAAAATAATTTCATAAAAAATAATTGTATAGATATCTTTAGTGGAGCACACACATATTACAATAGGAGCTGCACAAAATCTAAATAAAATCAATTAATTAGTATTTTTTCTACAATTCCGATCCATTGCAATCTTTGAAAAAATATTTTTTCACATCCTGTAGCAAACTAATTGCTCTAGCTTGCCAAAAAAGTTCAAATCGTATATTACAATATTAATAAAGTTATCATCTTTTTAAGATATTAGTGGGAGTCAATGTATACACGATTATTGTAGGTGGGCAATTAAATTCGCGACCTTTTGTTTCGTAATTCTTTTATTGTATCATTATAACCTCATTCAGTAACCATTCCTTTTGAACTGTATATTATTGGAAAGGTCTGAATTTTGCGATTAATTTGATATAAAATACTCGTGCTTAAAAATATTTATAAATGGCTTTGTTTGAGAAAATGTGGAGGTCGCGAACTTACATTAGTTGCCACGAATCCACGTGGCGATAAGGTGGGCGGATGGTTTCTATAGTTTTCTTGTGCGATGACTGCATAAATATTGACTGCGAAATACGAAGAAAATTAGTAACCAGCTCGCCAAGACTTGCAATCATCGCAGTTAGGAAAGCACCTGGTGAATCTACCCATGTGTATATTTTATAGGTTATTGAGTTCACCTTGGAACGTCCTATCGAATTAATTGACAACAGATATAATTCCAGTTAACCTCCGAATCTTTCAAATTAATAACTAAAATTTTCAAAAAATGCCCGAATATATTCATCGACAGAATTTAGTCAAATTTTGATATATTTCAGATATACAAAGGCTACTACCACTGAAAATAATATTTTATTTGGTTCTCCCTCCTTAAAAATCGTCTTGGAAAATTGTCTATTAATAACATTCAAAATAATTTGTTTGCACCAGAACATGTGGGGTCCTTCGCATCATTTAAATTCTTACCACCTGATTGTTGTTTCTATTATTATAGAGGAAAGTCTCTATTATTATATTAGCTAGAGCAATTAGTTTACTACAGGATGTGAAAAGAAATTTTTTCAAAAATTGCAATAGATCGAAATTGTAGAAAAAATACTAAAAGTTGCAGTTTACAATTTTTTTATGTGGGCCTATATTGAAAATTTAAAAAATACAAACGTTTAAAGATGGTGAAAATTGCAGATTTTCGCGACTTTCGGCCTCTAACTGCAATAAATCTAAGGATTCTCATATCTTTCAATGCCTGTCGTTTTTTCCCGCACCAACCAATGAAACTTTCACAGTGCATACAATTGACACAAAACGTATTTTTAAAATTTTTAATATAGGCCCACATAAAAAAATTGTAAAATGCATCTTTCAGTATTTTTTCAACAATTCCGATCTATCGCAATTTTTGAAAAAATTTCTTTTCGCATCCAGTAGTAAACTAATTGCTCTAGCTTTCAAGAAAAGTTCAAATCGTATAGTACAATATTAGAAAAATTATCGTGTTTCAATATTAAATCCGGCCACTGTAAGTACTTACACTACCACTGCGCGGAGGTGCATTAACCCTTTGCACTCGGAACTATTTTAACTAGAAAATTAAACATTTCTTCCGATCTAGAATATTTCCATTGCCTATGATTTTTGAAATTTTATGGATATGAAATTGGTATAATAATTCATGCAATACCTAAATATTTAGTAATTGGTTAGATACCGATATATTTAATAATGGAAACAATATTTTGAATAATGGTACAGCAATTTTTAGTGATGCCTCAGAGGGGACAACCGAGTGCAAAGGGTTAAAATCGAAAACGACCACCTCGGGTCCTCCCTCGTTAGCTGAATCGCGTTCTGTATGCTCCGAACTTTCGAGCATGTATTCGCAAATTCAGTGAAAAACAGGACTCACAGAATTCTCGCGAGACTCATGAATAAAGTTCACAATTATTTTGGAATGATGTCAGTGAGTATAGCTTCAGTCCTCTAAAAAAAGAATGACTTCAATACTTCGCTAGAAGTAGAAGTCTTGCAGAAGAGTAGGTACGACAAGAAAAGCTCATCGACCGTAATAGTGTTTAGAATGCTGCGCCGCGCCACGCCGGTGCGGCACGACATAGATACACGGGGGCGATGACGACAATGATGACAATGACACGTGCGAGCATCGTCCAGGTGTGAGATCAACGCGTTCCTTTCCTTACGATTAGTCATTCGGCCTGCAGAAATTCGTGGCGATGACGAAACTTCTGCTACCGCACCGTGTGTGGAGAAAGAGAAACGGCTATGCTACGCTATGGTGTCCACATGGATGTCAAAGCGGATCTAAACCCGTGTATTGCATCCCAGATAGCACAGAGATATCTCAAAGACAACTGTAAGACGCCTGCCGCAAGACATTCGGACTTCTGAGAGACGTCTCACGAAAGTCTCCTGGAAGTATTCGGACGTCTTTTAGACGTAGTTTAGGCGTCTTTTAGGCGTCTTTTTAGACGACATCTCCGAAAAGACGTCTTTAAAATGTCTTGTTTCAGATGTAAAAATGACGTCTCCAAATAGACGTCTTTACGTCTTGAAGACGATTTTTTTGTGCTATCTGGGTTGTGTTACAAAACGGTACGTCTTAGAGACGTCTTCAGACGTCTTTTAGACGTAGTTTAGGCGTCTTTTAGGCGTGTTTTTAGACGACATTTCCGAAAAGATGTCTTTAAGATGTCTTATTTCAGACGTAAAAACGATGTCTTTAAGGCATCTTAAAGACTTCTTTTTTGGGGACGTAAGACGTTCGGACATCCAAACGACGTAAAACAGATGTCTATGAGACGTCGAGTGCTATCTGGGTTGGTATTAGGTGCACAAATAAGTTCGGTGCCCTTACATGCATTCAATTATGATTGCATTTCAAATTAAAATTTTCTCCAGCCGCTCTTTGGCGTTTTAAAGCATCAACCTTACCCTACTAAATGCACTACATAAATTTACGCTAATGAATACAGTAAAGTCGCGATTTTTGGCAAACGGCTGTGTTCTGCACGGAGACATATCGTGTATAGGGACATTATTTTTTTATTACCACGTTTTTATTAATTCGCTTTCTTCATCGCAATCACAAATTTTCAGGACTATCTGTATGGGGCTAGGAAAAATTATTTTATACTTTTTAGTACGTCTGAAAAACGTGGTATATTAAAAATTTTTTTTATTTACATAACTATTTTATATAAATAAAGATCAAAAGTATGCTCAAAAGGCACCGAACTTATTTGTACACCTAATAATTGTATAAGCATTGAAGTTAGGTGATCCCCGCTCGAGGTTCGAGGTTCGAGGCTGGTGTGCGCAATCAGGATTCGCGACGAGCGTACGCGAGCCGCGTTCATAATTATCAGCCCTTGCATAACGCGCCGTACAGTAAGCGCA
>CM052249.1:3663952-3825853 GCA_028455795.1 Lasioglossum marginatum
GATTTTTGCTCTACTTTGGACTTATTTTTCTGTCTCTAAAAGACTTTTTTGACTTACATGATGGGGCAGAGCGCACTGCGTCTAACCTTCCTCTATCAAATGAACCTTTGTGCAGCTCAAAATATGCTCGTATAAGGACAAATAACGACATCCCGCAAACCCACTTTTCGACCCAAAATCTAGTTAGATTCTAGTTTATTTCTAGTTATGTCACGTGGGTACCATTGCCCCATAAATGTATCTTTTCGTTACCACACCCTTAACAAAAAAAAGAAAGGTATGGGATATCTACTATCACAGACGAGCTCGTCTGTGCTACTATGCCGCGCCGTAGTAGGTTTATCCTGGTGTAGCACGGTTCGGTGTGCGGTGCAGCAGGAAGACAGGTAATGCACGCGCGTCCTTTAGTCAATATTTACCCTTACTTCCATATTTTTCTGTAATCTTATCTTTTTTCACATAACAGAATGTCCCGACTATTTCCATGACCTGTTACTGCGTATTAGCAACCACTGTCGCAAGATAAGAACAGCTTGGGGTAATGACCCTGTTGCCAAACACAAGAATTCGGTATCAGCCAACAATTTTGAGCAAGTCAAGCTGCTTCCTCTATCAATGGCACGTTCATTCTTGAATATGCTTGACTTTTTAATATTGCTATCTCCATTAATACAACCTTATCTCCCATAGTGCGATTTTCGTCTCTATAGATAGTGTTACTTTTTTATCCTCACTACTAGAGGGTTCCCCCTTGGGCGGTCAGTCGCGCTACAACACGATCTGATGCCGGATATCGGTGAGGCAATTACTAATGCAATGATGAGACTTTATTACTAGACTGCGGATGTTCATGCAATTTTTAATTTTTGTAGGGAAATTTTAAGAAAGTGTTACCCCATGCAAAATCTTATTTTCAGTGGCAGTAGTGTTCGATGAAAACGATTGAAAATCTTCAGAAGCTATAAATATATAAAGATCCGCAGTCTATTTATTACTTTTAGTTATATTTCGCTACGAAACCTTTACGAAAAACTTAAAAAATCGGAGCTCGTCATGCTGAGGTCAATTACACCGTCCAACACCAAAAATGTTTCCATATAACTATTGGGTGGAGCTTATATAGTTTTTTGCGCTGATTCATTTTTCAACTCTAAACAAATATTGTGATGTTATTATAAAAGATATTGAATTGTTCTTTACAGCAAAAGATTCTGTAGACTTTCCTGGATACAGTGATATCCAATACTAATACATTATGATTGTTTAAACATGTTTAAAAAAACGTCGATGTTGGAAATTTGAAAGGGTGGTTTCTCTAGATAAAAGTCTGCTCTATCGCGTGGTATAGTTCGATTTTCCGCTGGACCTTAATTTTTTTATATAAATTGAAAAATATCCTCAAAAATCGATGCGAAAGTGGTGTCTCTCCGTCTTTAATGATTGTTTAAACATGTTTAGGTTAGGGGGTTAGTTTAGGGGGTTAGGTTAGGGCTAGGTTAGGTTAGGTCCCCGTAAGGGGCAGGCGTAGGTCCGGGGGTGATGGGAACGACTAAGTCCTCCCAATCACCCCTGAAGAGGCACGGGGTAGCACATGTCTTTTTGGAGGGAATTGCACCTCGCTCCCTGCCTTCCTCTCTGTGGACTCAGTCCCGTGGACATTGAGGAGGGTGGGGGATGGGGGATGGGGGGTGGGGGGTGGGGGTGGGGGAGGGGCTGGACACAGGTACTTGCCTGATTCCTGCCCTCTCCTAAATCGCGTGCGGCGACCTCTTTCCTCGGCCGAGTGGCAGTCCTTTATCCAGGCTCCCCGAACGAGGAACGGGGTCTCCGGGGGTCGTTGGGCGGAGCGAGCTGGTGACTTGCGAAGTCCACCCAGGGAAGGGCTACTTGCACCCAAAACATATAGGTACTACTGGGCAGAAGCCTCTCTTCTCCCCCGGGATCGGGGCAATTCTTGCCAAGAGTGGGGGTGAATGGTAGTGTTCATTGAGTTCCCATTCATCCCCAACTAGCTCAGGGACTGGTTGCCGTGTGGTTATTTAGTCTCTCCCTCCTGGGAGAGATGCAGGGTATGCGCAAAGCATTTTTCCACACGATAAAAAAAAAAGATTAGGTTAGGGTTAGGTATCCCTTTCTAGTATTAACTAATGAAATTAACAATAAAACTTGATTTGTGTTGGATGAGTTATATGGAGTTTTGAACATTTAATATCGTTTTTCTCAATTTATCAATCAATTTCTCATTAATCAATTTTATGACAAAAATCAATACGATATAAAATGTGTATTTCGATGAGACATACAACTTTTATTCGAAGAATTTTTTAAAATTACCATTATTTACGGAAATAAATGGAAGAAACTATGATTTTCATGGTTTTTTAATGGGTTTCGCCATTACAATAAAAGTTGCGCCAATTTTCACTATCATATTTGCAATCAGCACGTCAAAATACGTAAGAATCCAGAGTATAAAAAAAATCTGAGGTATGTCCTTTTCGGAAGTTTATCCCTAACAAACAATCGATTTGAAGAGCTGTGGGAAAAGTCAACGACAAATTACGAGTATAATTAATAGATCCCAAAGTGTAGTTAAAAATTTCTTGAAACTTGAAAATTGAAAATTACAGGAAAATCAGGCGATTAGGACGACCTACACGATTTTCGTCAACTGTAAAACGTGCAGTTTTAAGGGAGATATCAAAAACTGGAACTTCTTCGTCTAAAATTGTGAGTCGATTTAACTTGAACTGCGATTCCAGTCTTGTAAGAAAGTGGGTTGCACATTCCGGAAGGTTTAAATCTCAGAAATGTTTGCGAAAACCGCCATTACAAACGCGTCATATTGACGTTAGACTAAAATTTGCCGAAATATTCATTCAAAAATGTAGCATGCGGAGACATGTGATCTGGAGCGACGAAAAAATGTTTAATCTTGATGGGCCTGATGGATTCAATTATTATTGGCACGATTTGAGGAAGGAAAGAAAGATCGTGTCGGGAAGGGCTCAGGGAGGTGGATCAGTCATGGTTTGGACTGCCTTTAAAAAAAATTTTGGAAGTGAAATAGCTTTTGTAAACGGTAGAATGAATGCTGCTAGTTATCAACAGATGTTACACGACTATTTGTTGCCTTTTATAATATTAACAGAAGACGATAAAACGATTTTCCAGCACGATGATGCTCCCATTCACGCAGCATCCTCTACAAAAAAGTGGTTTCAAGAGTTCGGGATCGAGCTATTACCATGGCCCTCAGCACTGATTTGAACCCCATCGAAAACCTATGGGGTATCCTTGCGAGGAAAGTTTATGATCAGGAGAAGCCACCAATAGAAAGTATTGTCGAACTTGAAAAAAGAATAAAATCTGCTTGGGCAGATATTCCAAACGACATCTTAAATAAGCTATTTAGTGACCGGCACTCACATGTAATAAAAAATAAAGGAAAATGTACTACATAAATACTAAATGAAAGATATTAGAATTAATAATGAGTCTATACCTATTCACAGCTTAAACCACAATTTTAAGGACAAATGCCATTTTTTCCAGATTTCTGAGGAACAAAATTATTATTTTTTGTTTGCTCACTTTTGCTTTGTATTAGAATATAAAAATGCAGAAACGGTTTCGTCAATTTTTGTTTCAGTACTATGAAAAACATAAAGATATGGTTGAGTTTATAATTATTCACAGCACTGTATATCCATTTAGAATCCCAATGTAAAGATATGGATCTCGTAAAATGTCAATAGTGGTAGGAACTACCAGAAGCGTGGTCAGCAGAACTCAGAAATACATTCTTGCTAATGGAAGTCGCATTGAACAAGATATGTAGTCTTATCAATACAACATACCAGTAAATACAGTATTACGACTTTATTTCTTTTATTTCTGCCCTCGTATAACCCTGAAGACCATAGTATACTACCTGGTTGAGATAGTATTCTTAAAAAGAATATGTAGCATTTCATTTAAAAAGATGAAGGTCACCTTTGTTTCTAGAAAAATATTAAAAACTAGCTCAACCCTCCGGGCGGGTTGCCCGAGTTTTCCATTTTTCCAGGAAACTTTTCCAATGTTTCTTTCCCTAAAAACCTTATTCGGACTATTACGAACATTTTGTAAAAAAAATTAGCCAAATCGGTCCAGCCGTTCTCAAGTGATGCGTTTACCAACGAACAGCATTTAATTTTTATTTATATAGATAGATAAAAAAAATTGAGATACGCTATCATATTGCTAGTAAAATATACTACAACTTCCTCCTCTCCGGTTTATTTCTAATGTTTACCGTTTAGGAAGAAAACGCTGGTACAAATTATCGCGAACACCAATGTTACATAGTAGGCATAAGGATTTTAGAAAGGCTTAGGTGGGGCACGACACAAAAAAGGTTGGGAAACACTGATATAGCCCCTTCCGTCCCCAAAGTGTTAAAATATGCATTCGTACAAAATTAAATCTATAAACTGAATTTTCAAAGTACAGTAGAGGACTCAGTCATGTTTCTAAATGTAACACAAATTTCACTGTGCGTAGATAAAAACGTTTCTTACGTCAACTGTCGAATAAACAGTGTGCTTGCAAGTACAATTCTAGTTTTCGTTTATAAAATCTTGTACGAACTTCTATAATATGGATAATTAGTAAGAATTACTTCGTTACTACATCATTGAACTAACCCAGATAGCACAGAGACATCGCAAAGACAGCTGTAAGACGCCTGCCGCAAAACATTCGGACGTCTGAACGGCTCCCGAAAGTCTCCTGAATGTCTTCTGTTACAAAACTGTACGTCTTAGAGACATTTAAGATGTCTTAAAGACGTCTTTTTGGGGCGTAAGACGTTCAGACCTAAAAACGACGTAAAACAGACGTCTATGAGACGTCGGGTGCTATCTGGAAAGCTTTCGGGATACTTTCGCGCGTGTCTCGAATCATGGGATTTTATTTGACTCGCTCCGAGCATAATAACCTAGGTATTCTATTGCCAGGTCTGCACGTCAATAACAAAACTATTGTACAATACGAGAGCGTGCATTGATCTATGTCTCGAATGGTCTCTCAAACATTTTATTTCGTACTCTAAACGCATATGCATATTTACATGTCTTACTTTTTCCAAATCGATTACCTTAATTCCTTATTACTTAGCATTATGTAGTGTAGTTTATGTTCATTAATAGTGTGCGAGTATCGGAGATTACAGACTCGCGCGAACTTGGAAGGTGGTAGAATAGAATCCCTGTATCGCCGACTATGATTCATGATCGGTTAATCAATAAATACATAGCAGGTATCTGCCCTGTTTAATGTAAATATATCGTACAATGTAAACACATTGATGGAGTCTTGAAAAACTTCATTGAAATCTAGATTGTCGCCAAATAGAGCCTCTATCAAAGGCTACGTCATCGTAAACTTCAATCTTATCAATTACGTGACTTTCATGTGTTCATACTTATTTGATCGTACGCTCAATTGCTCAGTGTGTCAGCTCTTGAGTGTCTTATATTGTGCTTTATATTCTGAATATTTTTATATTTGTGATTAGAAAGAATCAGAGCATGAATATTTGTTGGATACAGCCGTCAAAGCATACTTTGATATTGTAAATTTTTTTGTAGATGGACGCGTTAAAGAGATACAGAGGTCATCAGTATTTTTTTAAATGGGATCGTATGTTTTTTCCTGCACCAATCGATGAAGCTTCATATCTTTTCTACGCGTCCATCTACAAAAAAACTCATAACACCAAAGTATGCATCTCTCGAAACCATTCACCCTTATATAAACGTTCTTCGCTACGAATAATAATAATGACGAAAATCGAGGTGGTAATGTCTGGTGAACCACCCTGTAACTTTTAAATAAAAACAGGAAAATCATAGTCGATAAGATAGAGATTTCACTCTACCACTTTTCCACCCACGATTTAGGGCTCCTTGCATTATAAATATTTATGTACATAGAAGAAATATATAAGAAATTTGATAGTTTTATGTTTATATACAGTTATTCACAAAATTAAGTGTACACAAATGTAAAACATTTATTCTAGAAGATATAAAAAAATAGTGAAATAATAACAGGAAATCTATACTCGATTTAATTATGCCATAATAAAAATTACATCGTTAAGTAACAGAAAAAATAAAACATCGTTCCTCGTTCAGCTGTGTCTTTAACAATATTTCTAAAATATGATTAGTACGTTATTATTATTATTATTATTATTATTATAATACTAAAAATATTTTTAAAGGCACAGCCATTATACTTTTTAAATTCATCTTCTTATGCGTTTATTTTATATTATTATTATTATATTACAATCTATATAATCTATAAAGCATTGTAATTCCAGTTAATCTCTTATCGAAGTTAATTTCTGATATCTTTACATCAGTTTTTCGAATAACTTTCAAACCAAAAAAGTAGTTATTCCTAATATAGAATTAGTTGCATAGCTATGTTATAGACAGAAGTTTTTGTGATGACATAGTTGTGTTTTTGTGATGACAGAACACATTTTAGAATCGAAAATATTTGATAAAACATTAACTTATCGAATACTACTTAATATACTTTCCGGAACAGTATAACCATTTGTTAAGTTACCATCGAAATACTATTCTGTGAATTTTATAAAGTCAACGTTTCTTTCAATCTTTTCAATCAATTGTTTGGGTGACATAATTTTAATTGTACAAACTTTGAACTGTTTAAATACAATCGTATGTGGCGAAAACGAAAACGAAAACTTATAATATACAAGACCGAAGTGAATTCATTACTGAATTTATTTAGTTTTCGTTATACGCTTAATTTAATGAGTAACTGTACATCAATGCGTCAATTTCGTTTTAAAATAATGTCAGAATAATGATCGACGATTACTGCAACAATATACACACATATAACTTACAAATGTCTTGTAAAATACCTTACGGAACAATTGACTGATTCAATTCTATACGAGTTACATGTGACGCATTATAAGCATTGATTTGAATCATTCGTTATCCGGAAGGTATTCACTTACAAATTCTTCGTGGTTTAGTACGGTACGGTGTTACCACAACTTATAAGGTACGGTCACTTAAGAATAACGCTAATACCTCTTAATAAAATATACCACCGATGGTAATTATAAATTACCAAATATATTTCATATTTACAGAAACTAATTTTCCTAAAATTGCAATGAAAAAGAATGTCGAATCACGGAAATCAAAGTAAAGACAAATATTAGGGAAACTTTCTCGTGAAATATCTATGTTCATTGTAGTTGTCATTCTTGAAAGCCACTTAAGCTTGAGTTACTGTCACTTCGATTATCTATTACGATTATTGCACTAAGAGTCATAAACTAAAAAATGGTACAGTTCAGTTACTCAAATATATTGTCCTTACGTTTTCCTTTCCCCAATCCTTTTATATTGTACCCATCACGAAATGAATGAGCGTTTGTACAGAGTGTTCCAAATTATCTGGATCGGTGGAGATCTGTTACAAAGATATACCACGAAATTGACCTTAACATTGAATCCCAAGGTCAAAATTGTTTTTTACTTTATCGTATATAGGTTTTGCACTCCAAATCCATCCTTTTGCAAATCAATTTCACCCTTTTGCAAATCAACTTCAACCTTTCCCAAATCAACTTCAACCTTTCCCAAATAAAGTATTTTTAAATAAGTTTTTGTGAAAAAAAATCAAATCGAATGTAAATTAATCGTTAACAAATTCAAAATTCTATTTATTGCAAAGATGTACATCAAATACTTATTTAAAAGTAATTACAGGTTTTGCACTCCAAATTCACCCTTTTGCGATGAAGGATGAACTTGATTTGCAGACAGGTGAAATTGTTTTACATAAGGTTATAAATTTGACTCGCAAAAGGGTAAATTGACCGCAAAACGGTAAATATTCGAAACAGAATAAGAATTTAACCCTTGGCACTCGAATAATGACTCTGAGGCGCTACTGAAAATTGCTGTATCATTATTCAAAATATAAATTAATATTTAGGTATTGTATCAGATATTATACCAATTTCGTATCCATAATATTTGAAAATATTCTATTGGAAAATATTCTAGCGAGGAAGGAATGGTTAATTTTCCAGTTAAAATAGCTCCGAGTGCAAAGGGTTAAAAATCACACTTTCAACGCCAGATCCATGGAAATGTCTAGGTTCATAAATTTGTATGATTGTTGAAATTGTAACGACGCTTTTATGGGGAATGTGATACAAAGCCCATTGATTTGCAAAAGGGTGAAATTGATGTGCAAAACCTGTAGTACTCATTGCAACGAACATAAGTCTTGAAGGAACAACCATGTATCTCATGTGAACTGTTCTCTTAGTGAACTATTTCATTCCATATGTCTACAGGGTGTCTTAAAATGGTATAAACGTGGAAGGGGTGATTCTGCGTGGGAAAATGAGTCGAAAATATACAATAAATTTGTTCATTTGGCGCGTCGTTTTCAAGAAAATTCACTAACGATCCGTCAAGTTCGCGTGCCCAGCACAGCATTCTTAAGAAGCAGAATGAATCGGTCATGAACAGTCGCGTCAGACGATTCCTACTCGATATCACGCATGTTCGCCGAATTTGCAAACTCAACTCTTTCTTGGAACGGAGGAGATAAATGAAAAAATTTGTTCTACATTTTCTCATATAGAATCATCCCCTCCACGTTTATACTATCTTGGAACAGCCTGTAGACACATGAAATAAAATAGTTTACAAAACTTTAAGGTCGTTTTCTAAGAGAATTTGTTGCATTTTTGTTATAAATGCATAAAATCTGCTGTCTATTTATTAGACTCTGTTCAGGATCTTCATCAGAAGCCAGACACGATATTGTACGGCAAGGGGTTAAGGTCAATTTTGCGGTACATTTTTGTAACAGATCTCCATCGATCCAGAGCTGCAGAATCCCGCTACGGTGATCACAACATATAATTTTCAAACACGCAGTACAAACATTTTTCTAGCTCTCTTTAAATAATTCCCTTTTTCTTTTCGTTTAGAAGAGATTGAGTGAAAAGAGACTGAATGAAAAATTATGAAGCAAAGAAAGAACATGCGCGCAAATGTACGTGAATTTACTAAAGGGAAATAGTTAAGCAAATTTCTCTGAAATCTATCGACACCAATCTTGCATGGCACAACAACCAAAGTTTCTCCATTGCGTATGATACAAACTTCATTGAATATTAAACACACTCGCGTACTATACACTTTGTATCTTTTTCTTTTACATCACATTTGCATATATTATGCACCGTTTCTTTAAGAACACTGAATCTCGATTGTATTTTTTTAAAAACTACATCGCCCATGTAGAAACAGGGACACGTATTCCTTTCTTTGGTCGTCTCGGCAGACTTTTAATCGATTATTTTAGAAGCAAATAATTGTCGGAAAGTAGTCCTTTTACGTAAGAAAAAACGAAACACAGTATAAAAACAAATTACTGAAGAATTATTCGGCTTTTTTCGATTATGAAACAATCATTAACATCTCGTCTTCTCAGTGTTTCCATTAATGACTAACAATCTTTTAAAATATCAAGTACTGTGGATGTGCAAGTATTTATAAACATAATTTTACAGCAATTCCATCTCTATTAGTCATCTGCGTGATTCAGGCGCGTATGTTGTAATAGTGTTGTCTACACATCCGGCTGCTAGTACTACGCGGTAAGGGTGAAAGCTTAAACAACTTACTGGACTGATACGTGTAGCCATAAATCCTTCGTGGAATTTTATTGTATTTAAATGTTGACCCATTGTGTTATATACACTTATGCAGTGATTTGTCGATCCACTGAAATCAATACAATAAATACTATATGAGTGTTTGTGCTTATTGTTGCACATCAAGTTGTTTAACTTAACTGTACGTATTGCGAAAATAGATTACACACTACCAAAAACATCACTATGATTTCGTGTAATTTTGTTGCTTCTGTAAATTATTCAATTATTCTCTTTTAATTTTGATAGCGATTTATATAAAAGTCCGGGATATTTGAAAAGCTTTTTATATACTATACTTTTTATGTATTATAGAATATTCATTATTCATTATTATAGAGTATTCATTATTATATAATATTCATTAGTCATTATTATAGAATAGGGAGCGAAAATATACGCTTTCTTCATGGATCTAAAGGCGGCTTAACAGCGTGGACATAGAGAAGCTGTGGGAAGGGATGGAAAGAAGAGGAATAAGGAATGGGCTAATGGAGAGAGCAAAGGAAATATACGAAGAGTTGATAAATGTATCTAGGGTGAGAGGAACGTAATCGAAGGAATTCTGGACGAGGAAGGGCGTCAGTCAGGGGTGTGTGTTGAATCCCACCTTATTCTCGATTTTTCTATCAGACTTGGAAACAGAGATGGAGAAGGTGCAGGTAGGGGGAACAAGAGCGGGGAAGGAGAAATTTTGGACACTAGGGTATGCGGATGACGCGGTAATGATTGCTGAGAAAGAAGAAGATATGAAGCTGATGCTAAAAAGGCTGAAGACAAAAGTAGAAAATGATGGTGTTTGGTAAAGGTAGAGTGAAAGAAGAAGAGAGAGTGGAAATGGGGGGAAGAAAAAATTGAGGAAGTGCAAGAATTTAAATACTTGGGGGTAAAACTTCAGAGGAATGGAGACGTAACGGGGCATGTTAAAGAAAGAGCGAAAGTAGCAAATTGGTACTAGGGCAAGTATGGGGCATAGGAGAAAGATTGTTTAGGGATGAATTTAGGAAAAGAATGATTTTGTTTGATTGCCTAGTAAGAGGGATAATGATGTATGGGGCAGAAATATTTGGGTGGAAGGAAAAACTGGAGAGAGTACAAACGAAATACATCAAATGGTGCCTGAAACTAGATAGAACAACGCCAGATTACATGGTACTGGGGGAAACCATGAGAGGGAAGATACGAATCAGAGCAGGAGAGAAAGCGTTAAGATTTGAGGAAAGAGTGGAGAGATCGGAGGGAAATGTTCTGGTAAAAGAATGCCTGAGGGAAAGAGAAAAGATGTTGGAGATAACAAGAAATAGCAAAGAGAGGACGGAGTACCTGAACGACAAGGGATACAGTCAAGCGGGAATAGAAAAAGAAAGAAGGGAAGGAAAAGAAACTATGGAAATTATCGAGACTCTGAAGGAGGAGGATAGGCAAACTCAGGGACACTGGCAATACAGTAAAATAATGGCATCTAGGTTCTGTGATAGGTATAAATATATATATGAAGTAAGGGTACCAAGATACCTAGAAGAGAAAGGAGAAGGAGACAATCAGAGCCTGATGGTGAGAGTAAGATCTGGAAATATGGAAGAAGGGTATAAATATTGGAGAAAGAAGGAAGAGAGAATGTGCGTGATATGCGAGAGACACCTGGGGAAACTAAAGCACCTGGCAGAAAACTGTGAAGGTATAGAAAGAATAAATATAAGTATAGAAAAGATAGTACGAGATAAAAGAGTGGGAGAAACAGTAGATTGGCACAGGAGTATCGATAAAAAAGGAAAGAAATAATCAAAAGGAGAGAGGGAGAGACAATATTAGATGTAAGACATATTAGGATAGATTCACATAGATTATAGACAATAAGGCATATGGTATGGCATGGGATATAGATGGAAGAATGGATGGATGGAGGGATGGGTGACATAGAAGAATTCATTATTCATTATTATAGGATATTCATTATAATAATGAATATTATAATCCGAAGTCTACTAATCAATTACTAAACATTTAAGTATTCTATCAGGTATTACATTAATTTCATATTCATAAAATAAAAAAAATGATATAGAATCGAATTATTCTACGCTGGAAAAAACGTTTAATTTCCGAGTTAAAATAGCTCCGAGTGCAAAGAGTTAAACAGCAGTTGCTGATGGAATATAAACTTACCATGCAAATATGTCGGCTACATCATGCGCTGCCAATGCCGTAATACCTTGCGTTATCTGTACAGTGCTTACAGAAGAATTTTTTCGAAGATCAAATATTCGAATATCGCCCGATGATGATCCAGTGAACAATTGAGGTGCAGATCTCTCAGATTTTCTCAAAGACGTTCCCAACACCCATGCTGTGTGTTCTCTCCAAATCATAACTCTTGATTCTAACGGAGGTAATCTTCTGTCGAATAAGCGAACTGAACCGTCACCGCAACCGACGGCCATCATTGAACCTGTGATACACCAGAGGATAATAAAATAACGATTTTATTGTGCTACGGCATAAAAAAATAATTAATTAATTGATCCGTTATCACAAATTTTTTGTGTCCGTTAAATAGGACCAAAACTTCGGATTAAAAGTTCGGTAATATTTCTTTTGCTTTTTAACAAAATCGTTAAGGAAAGTTTGACGACACAAAAAAAGGTAGATCGTATATCACAAATAATGTAGAATAAATTACAGAATGCCTTGAAATTAATAAAAAAACTTCCAAATCTTCGCTAAATATCCGGTAACTGGTACCGTTACCCTAGTCCACTTTGAATGATTCACCTTTTTTTATAATCTCAACCAAAAAACGAAGGTGTATAGCTTGTTACAGTTGTGTGAATCACCCTGTATATAAAATACGATTTATATGCAATAATAAAAAGAGGAAAAATCATAGACAGTGGTTTTAAAAAAACAATTATGCTTATTGAGTTTACTTTTAGAACCACATATGACATTTCTAGTTAAAGTGAACCAATATATTTTGATTTATCGGACAGTATTTTGATAGAAGGTATCCTGACTTTCTAATTCATTCAATTTTGTTTCAAACGAATGAATTATTTTACTTCAATTTTTTGTTTAGGAAGTATCCATTTTGTTTCGTAAATGTAACTAAAAATATATGAATGACTAACCTACGCCATCAACATCAATGCATGTAGCACAACAATCAGCACCTGTGGGTATATCTTGTTTTTTTAGTTCACTCTCTGCGTCCCAAAGTCTAATGATACGAACATCGCCCGTAACAGCTAAAGTAAGGGACTTTTGTTCCCATTTAGTAACCAAACCAGCTGTTGCTGCAAACAAAAATTAATTAAAAGTTTCTCAAAATTGAACCCAACAGCTTGAATTTTTTTCAGACGTTAGAAGGATTGATTTACTAGCTAATGTGTAAATAATTTTTTTTTTAATTACTATAGGTCGCAACTGCGGAGGAAAAAGTAAAGATCACGATTTTTAAATTTTTTATCTGTGCCTGCAATGAAAATTTAAAACATGCATTTTGTAAATCTAAGCCAGTTATATACATGTACAAAGTTTCACTGAAATCGGTTAACGCATAAAAAAGCTATGGGCATTGTAAAGTGTAAAAATCTTCGATTTTAGGGTTTGCGATTCATTTAAATCGCAGATTCTTACGATTTTTGCTATTTTCAATCAATTATATTTCATAACGATCTTGATCGATTTCAATAAAACTTTATACATAAAACTTTGTAAAACTACCAAAGGCACGTTCTAAATTTAGTTAGTCTAAATTTATCTACAAGCACAGATAAAAGATTTAGAAATCGTGACCTTTACCTTTTCCTCCGCAATTGCGACCAATAACAATTTTAAAAAAAATTATTTACACATTAGCTAGTAAACTGAGACTTCTAACGTTTCAAAAAAAAACTCAAACTGTTGGGTCCAATTTTGAAAAAGTTATTCGTTTTTAAAAGGTGTACGAATACACTGTACACCAAAAATTCCACAGATACTCTATTGTTTACTTTCTATACTAATCTAGACATTAGTCTGTTTAACCTTCAATTACTTGCAGTCCGCTTCCTACATAACTGGTTACATGGAATATTACATCACTCCAACATAAATAAATTTTTATTAAATGAAATAACTTTTTTGTATGTTAATAATTTCCTTTAAACCGAAATAAAATTCTATTTTGGTCTTGTTAATATACAGCTGTTCGAGAACATATAGGCATACAATTTGTATCAATTTTCTCCTTTTTTAGGAAATTACGATCTACAAAAAAGTTCTAATCACTGAAACCGTAAAATAAATCGTAGGGCAAGAGGTTAATGTAAAATAGATGTTCGCTAGTGTGGTCGACATCTTTGTTTATGCTTGGAACACTAAATTTCAGGTTTTGAGATTGTATATACTATGCGAGTAATTAAAAGTTAAAAAAAAACGTCTACGCACCGGTTGTCGTTTTCGTTGCTGGTTGTATATCAGCTAGTGCTTGCCAAGCGGTCAGTAAAATTGGATCACGGTTTAGCGTACTACTATAATTTTTCCAAATTCTAACCGAGCCATCGTCGGATCCAGCCATTAGTAAACTGACATCATGAGCGTTGATAAACTCGAGAGCTGTAATACGTGATGCCTTATTCCCCCGACTTGCACAATAAGTTAATAACTTAGGACCGGATTGATAATCCCACACTCTGTAAGCGAATATAAATAATATTGATAATGTCTCTCTTGCTGGAGCAATACAGTATTCCTTCGGATAATGTGACTTTCGTCCGTGCGGATGATGTTACTTTTTTAAAGAAACACGATCCGAGCCCGGATATCAGTCAGGCAATACTAATGCAACGATGAAACTTTCTTAATTTTAGTTATAAAAGATAATTTCTTCATTTTCGGTTCCACTTGTACGAAACTTTCATCAATAGATTTGCGAGATTTCTCTGGTTAAAAAAGACCAAACTCGACGAAGTTTCAATCATATATATCGATATCACAGCGAGTTATGATCACACTTTAAATCAGTAAATATGGTCCCAATTATGCCGTATTTAGACTCATTTTAATTAGAAAAATCTCACAAATATTTTGGTAAAAGTTCTGTAAAAAAAGAATGAAAAATGAAAAACTTTCCTATTTGCGTTGACATTGTAATCGATATGCAGCCTTTTGAACTGTGCCTTGAACTGTCCTTCTCTATGTTTGGCACACGTCAAAAAAGATATGTAGTATCTCTACGCTTTCTCAGACTCCACACCTCCGAGGTTGTCATATCATCCGAAGGAATACTGTAGCGGTGCAATTTGAAAGAAATAAGTCTGAGTAAATTACCCAAAGAAATCTTTCAACGCCACAGCTAAATGAGGTTCGAAAGGATGAAATGTTAAGACTTCCGGAGAAACTGGACATCTTGCATGAAATATTTGCGACTCTACCCTACTTTGTACTGCTCGTAGCTGTTCTTCTCTTGTCTCGGATCTGTGCCTTTTATTTCTTAGGTACCTGAATGTTTAGCGTTGCAACAGCTTTCATCAAACAATAATACTATAGGAAACTTTCATTTTTGAATACATATTATCGGATTTACCTCCACTCCCTTTCATAATGAGCTCTGCTTTCCATATCGTTCATCGACTCAGTCTCACTTTCAAGACTAACAGGCTGAGCAAATTGAGCGCAACTCCATTCAACAAATTGCGAAGTTGTTAACGGTGTTTTGACTTCAGGAAACTCGTCAGCTTCCTCCAATATCTGTTATAAAGTAACAAGCATAAATTACAGGCATAGATTTATTATTAGACTGCGGATCTTTGTGCATTCATGGCGTCTGAAAATTTTTAAAAAATGCTGGAATGTAAAATTCGATAGAATTTGGTACGATTTTTATTTATTTCGGATATAAGAAAGCTACTACCACTGAAAATAAGGTTTTATTTAACTTTTGCGTAGTCAACCAGGTACCCATTTACTGTATTTCTTTCAACAATTTTGGTAATGTTCCTCTAAAAAATATTACAAAATTTCTCTGAATGTCCATTCCTTACTCGCTAATATATTAACACTTTACCTACCGAAAGCTTATCAATAGGATTTTCAATAATTGTGCTGTACCAAAAGAAAGCATAAAAATTTTCTTTTATATTACAATCTTTAATGAAAATATTAGATGACTTGTTAGTTCGCAATGAAAATTGCTGTCACTGTTGAAGGTTCCATTAAAAAATGTTTAGCCATGGACCATAGATTTTTCAAAATTACGCAATAATCACCGATCGGTAATGTGTTAATTTATAGCCTTATAATGAGAATTTGTGCAAACATGTTAAATACAGAAAGATTTTAAATAATCTATACATTTTGCTTGACTACATGTTAATCACACTTTCTTCAAATTCGCCTACAAGAATTGAAAATTGCATGAACATCCGCAGTCTATTTATCATATTGATTTCAACAAATGTCGATTGTTTTGTTCCCTACCATATTAGGAATTGGTTTTCTTGATCGAGAAGCGTGTGACGATACCCTCGAGGGTCGCAATAAATCTGTTCCGGAATTTACTGTAGGCGGTGATTCTCCTTTGCTGTTACTTCATACGATAAATAATGAAAACATTACAAATAATATAGTATATTATACAATTAATTCATCGACTTACCTTAAGTAAGTTGTACGATTTGATGGAGATGGTGGAAGAGACAATGACGAAGATGTTTTCGTTTCAATTCCTTCTTTGGGTGTAGACGATTCTTTTACCTAAAATAAGAGAACAGCGTATTGTGCTCTAGAGAAGCTTCTTAACATAAATACTAATGTAACTATTAGGGGTGTGCGAGAACCCGATAGTCGGGACGAGTCGGGTCGAGTCGGATTCCCGAAAATTTCGAGAATATGACATATGACACTCTTGAAAAGAATTTGTGATGGACAACATTCTTTCAATGAAAAGAATTTTGTATAAGAATCAAATATTTATGTTATATTAAATATACAAAGAATAAATTATGTGTCGAGAATCAAGATAAATTCGAGAATCCCTACCTTTTCGGGAATGCCGATAAATTCGAAAATCTCGAAATTTTCGCACAAAAATTTCGGGTTCCCGCACACACCTGATAAAAACGAATGTGACTATAGGTTTTGCACTCCAGTATAGATATGTATACTCATTGTCGCCATTTTCTGATTAATAAATTTAAAAAATGAAACTACATATGTATTTATTGAAGCATATTGTGTATTGAGTCTTATGTTTCCCTCGCAGTAATAAATAAATAATTAATTTTAAATATTCTTAATGGGTGAAACTGATTTCTAAAAGATTGAATTTGATTTGCAAAAGAGTGAATTTGGATTGCAAAACCTATATACATATAATAATCGTACATTTTCCGGTGATATTTTTAGATTTCTACCTGATTGCGAATATGATTAGTCACTTTTTGAGACATCGAAGCAACCGCAGGATGTGGATCGTTGTCAAGGTTGCATAGCCCATGCCATAACTTCATATATACACTACCGTAGGAAAGACTTGGTAAATTTCCAAGTGAACTATGTCCTAAAACCAAGAAACAATAATTTATTAGATTGTCTGTTAAACATTAAATATATCTGAGCTTTGCGATAGAGTGCTTCTAAGTAATAAAGTCACGAAATAAATATTAGCTAAACATATAATATAAAGTTACAACATTTATAATGAAGGATGAACTATGTACGAACATGCAATGGAATTTCCAATCATTATTACCAAGTGACTCGCAAGGTTTCCTCACGAACTCCCAATTATTTCCTGGCACACGATTGAAACAATATAAAGAATTGTTATCTAGAATCCGACAGTAGACAGCTACCCAGTAAGCAAAATTCTCGATTTTGGACAGCAGGCTGTGCCAGCAGAATACCATACATCTGCGTCCGAATAAGTATTGCTTTATGCTGGCACGGTGTGCCGGCACGACCTGAAGCCTGGGGGCAGAATGAAGGCAGCTCGGTCCTAAGGCCGCGGGCTCAATGGCTCTGATGTCGGACGATTCGGTCGACGTCCGACGTTGTGTCCCTTTTTCGCACGCTTGAAAAAAGAAACAGTTGCGTCGGACGTCGGTCAAATCGGCCGATATCGGAGTCACTGAGCCCGCTGCCCCTCGTTTATGAGGGCAGCACGGTCGCACTAATATGGCGGATGTCGACCATGTAGACTTTCCGGATTTTTTAAAAACTCGATTTTGCAACCAAAAATTCTGAAATAATTCACTGTCATGTGTGCTATTAGGCAGAATGTTCATGAATTTTTTCGTAATTTTTTGTTGAGCACAACAGAAGAAATAGAGCATATCATTCTGGTGGTAGGGGTACCGACTTGAAAGTTGTCACGGATGGGTTTCTTGGGAAAACTGATATACAAGTATACATGATCGATATCCACCATATTAGTGCGACCGTGCTGCCCTCTTAAACGAAGGCAGAATTCAGGACCGAGCTGCCTTCATTCTGCCCTCAGGTCGTGCCAACACACCGTGCCAGCAGAATACCATATATCTGCGTCCGAATAAATATCGCTTTATGCTGGCACAGTGTGCTGTCCAAAATCAAGCAAATTCCGAGCACGCTCAGCTTCGAGCGTCGATCTGCCGGCATACTGCCCGACATCTGCTCGCATCGTACGATTGCAGACTGTGCTCGATATCGGCTCGAGGCAGACCTGGCTGACTGGGTAGTCTTTAGCCGAGCGTTACTGCTCTGTTACTTACCTAAACTGCTTATAGACGATGAAGAAGACACTCTCTTAATACGATCTTGTCCAAATCCATCTGTAGTGTCTACACTGTACATATTATTAGGTGAAAGCATTTTCAATCTATCTCTGGAACTAATGCGTCTCATTCCACTGAACGGTGAGAATGTTTCCACTACAAGGTCCTTGCGACTGTTCTCTTCAGCCAAAGCTAAAGTGACGAAGGAATTTTCAAAGTGTAAAACCATCCATTGAAGCGCTACCACTAATTCCTGCGAAGAAAATCATATTTCCGTTAAGTTTAGAATAGTTGAATCGAACACTGTAATTCAATTCTATTCAGATGATTGCACAAGTTCGTGCCCGATTTTCATGGATGTTGCAAATTGTACTGCACGGCAGAGTGTATAAAAACAAAATTATACAGTCACCATTCTTTTTTAATTGTACGAAAGAATGGTGATTATATAATTGATTAATACAGTTGTATTCTTTAAAATTTGACGCTAACCGTACCGAGTACAAAATATATCGGATATATATTGTTTTATAAAAATTACAAGCCTGAATTTATTTAGATGTTTCACAATTTTTATAATAATACGTGCTCGAATAAAGAAATTTATTGAATAATTTCTAATAGGGAAGCATCTTTATAATTTCAATAATTAAAAAATAAACATTAGGATACGAACAGAGTAAATCAGGGTAGGAATCAGTGAGACAAAGAAAGAGAGAGAGAGAAGGTATAGACCGAATGTGTGAATAAGATAGATCTGTAAAGTTAGGATACTGTAAACCAAGTCACATTTCTTAGCTGTAAGGCTGAAATAAATCAATGATAATAATAATAATTAAAAAATAAGCAATGTGAAAGTGGTCATTTGACCGGTCGCGGTACGGTTAGTGTTAACCATTGAATTTTATTTTCAAATCGGGCACGAACTTACGCAATCATGTAATATTATATTATGTAACAAACTTACATACTTTTCTAACTAAGGGGCACATATCATGAGATACAGTGTTAATCAATGTTATAGCGATGATTTGATCAATATTATTTGCATGTTCGCTTCGCGTTGTAACACTATTTATGAATGTACCCAAAGCGTAAACACTAGCTGCTCGAACCTATGTCATTTTATTGTACATTATTATCTATTCGATCATTATATTAATAGACAGCGGATCTTTATGCAAAATAAATCTTCAATCTTCAATCTTAATATGTTTAATAAATTGAACGTAACATAACAGTATTTTGAAATTTTTCTAATCTTTTCATAAACGCATAAAATCCGCCGTCTAATTGTTAAACATACGACAGTAGAAAAATTGAGAAAACAAAGTTGAACTATCAGTTCTCTATACCTCAGGAACTGAATCTCTTAGCAATGTAAATAGTTTCTCGTGTGCGATATCTCGAACGCCACACCACCTTGCTTTGTCGTAATTATGCCAAAGCCTAGCAAGACATAAACACAGCCATTGACGTAATAAAGAGTTCGTATCGCCAAGTTGTTCCAAACAGATTGATACGAGACTACCATGATTAGCAGCTATTTGACCTTGTCGGTAGTCATTTACGATACTGGCCAAAACGAACGCTGCTAATGTTCTGTACTCGCTCTAAAATAAAACGAAACAACATCGTTATATCTATAAAAAGCTTTAACTTTAAAAATATGTCAATATTAATCCTTTGCATTCTAACTTTGCTACTCTTGCATCTAACCTAACCTAACCCTTTGCACTCGGAGCTATTTTAACTCGAAAATTGAACATTCCTTCTGACCTAGAATATTTCCATTCCTAAATGATTTTTTAAATTTTAAGGATATGAGATTGGTATAATACCTAATGTTAAGTGGACACTCTTAAAAATAGCATAACTTTTATAAAATTGGTCCAAAGGACTTGAATTTTTTGAAAGATGTTAGACCGGCTAGCTTGCTAGAGAATGAGTATACAAAAATTAGTTTAGATCGCGATTGGTAGGAATCATACAAAATTTAAAAAATTATGTTTTTTCAACTTTTTTATCTGAACCAGTAACGATAATTTAAAAAATACGTTTTGTAGATTTCGATAACTTACTGAAACTTTTATCAAAATCGGTCAACATTGCAATAAGCCACATACGTTTAAAGATGAGAGCTTAAGGGTGAAACTCGCAGATTTTCAGCCTCGTCAGGGCATTTGGCTCTTATGTGATCATCTTTAACCGTTTGTAGCTCATTGCAACATTAACAGATTTCGATGAAATTTTCAGTATGCATATAAGTTACCGAAAAGAATTTGTTTAAATTTTTCGACATTATAAAGTTGATTGTCGAGGTTGAAAAAATTATTTTGTAATAGCCCAATCCTTTCCGAATAAAACAAAAAAAATGTAGCTCAATCGGACAAACAGTTCCTGAGATAAAAATTCGTAAGTGAGGCCCGTTTTCGCCAAAATGGGCAAAAATTAAAATTTTCGAAAGCCTGCCATTTCTAAAAAAATTCGAAGCCGGCAAAATGATGACTTAAATCCCCCCCTAATTTCACACGGACTACAACATATTTCATTTAGAACAAAATCGACGATGGTGCCTGCAAAAAGTGATCGATTTGACATGGAATCACCCATAAAACAGATAGTACCTGAACAGAAGTATCTTGAAGGACAGATAAAAAATATTTGTGCCCTCCATCACGTACGAGATCTGCTTGACAAGTCTGCAAATGTATTGTACAACTACGTTAGTTTATTGAAATTAGTGTTAAATACAGGGTGGGGCGTTATGAACTGGTGACTCTGAAAAACAGAGTTGTCCTTCATATTTTCTTGACGTCTCCACCTGTAGAAAAATAAGTAACATCAGATTACGAGCGCCTCGATACCAAGTAAGTTTAATCTGATGCACTTTCTTCTATCTTCAAGAGCAAGCGAGTTATTCAGGTGACCTGTTCACAACGCCCCACCCTGTATAATAAGTAGACAGCGGATCTTTACGCAAAATCAAACTTTTCTACCTGATTTACAACAAACAGGAGTGAAATAGAAATTGATTTTCTTTCTTAACATGTTTAATAAGTTGAAAATAATATAACAATATTTTTAAATTCATCATTTTTGTCATGAATGTATAAAATCCGCTGTCTAATAATAATTTTTTTATTAGAATTTGGTTACCAATTGAAACTTACACTGTCAACTGCAAGGATTTTCGCCCAAATGAAAACAAGCAACGGACGTAATTCTCTGGCGTTACTCTGAAGTAATTTCAAAACGTATGGAAAAATGCCTACGCTAAGAGCTAAGTTTACTGCCCACGGACCAAGATCAAGAAAACGTCCCAATAATTCCAATGCTCTTAGTCTATGAACTTGGCTTAACAAGACTTGAAGTACTATTGGCAGTTGTTCCGGAGGGTTGCGACTTTTTGAACCCAGTGTAAGCCATACTTGAAAGGCTGTTAATTGCTCTTCGAAAAATGGGGAGTGCACAAACTGATCTTCATTCTCTAGGATAGATGGTAATTGCGCTAAGCAGAGATCGAGTGCCAAATCCCATGCTTGCCACATAGGATGCTGAAGTTTATAGGAAAGATGAATTAAAAATCTGGTAATCCAATAAAAAACCCTCTTTCAATTGCGAGCGTCCCAACGAGAGTGGTATACTTAAATTCCAAATAAAATACAGTCTTTTTGATTTACTACCGGAATTTTGATTTAATCATAAAATAGACATGTGTCTTTTAATACACCCATCATATTCTCCAGACATTGCTCCATCGGATTTCCACCTATTCCGAGCAATGCAACATTTTTTAGCCGGAAAAAGATTTCATAACGTCGAACCCATAAAAACAGACATTGAACAATATTTTAACGAAAAACCAAAAAAATTTTATAGTGACGGTATAATGTCTTTACCAAGGAGATGGGCAGAGGTCGTAGAACATGAGGGTGATTAAATATTTTTGTGAACTTTAAAGGTATGCTTCGTATATTAATTTAAATAGTAGAACAATAAGCGGCACGAACTTATGAGACCAATATTTTTTTATGACTGTGTCGACCGCGCCGAAAGTACAAAGGATGCCGAACGTAGAAAAGGACAGCATATAAACACGGACGCTCGAGCTTCTTGACCCCTCGTGAGGATGCCCCCAGGTGGAAGGGGTAGGCGATGGGACAGTGATCGTGGAGATCCTCAGAGAGCTAGATCGCGACTTTACTGTAATGGTTTGACTCTCAAAGCACAGACAACAAACAAATTTAAATTTTCCGCTCGTGTTGGGACACCCTTTATCTAAGGCAGCACTTACCTGATAGGTAGGTGGTAATTTTGGACAAGAAACTGGTGTACAATCGTACGACCGAAGTATTCTTTCGGCGAGTAAAAAATTTCTAAATAAACTAGCAACTAATAAATCTTGTCTGAATAATCTCTGGAATAAATCTGAAAATTAAATACGTTTATTGGATAGCACCTTTCGTTATCCGTTGTAAAAAAATAACTACATATAACATACAGCGATATTTTACCTCTTGGCAGGGTGTTCCACGCTATTGTATCAGTAATCGCTGTAAATATCCAGTTGAGTTCTCCTAACATTGTTCTCCTGTCGGTTAACTGCCCTGGAATTCTGAAATTGTTGAATAGATCTTTTATGACGAAGCATTTCATATGTAATATTCTATACTAAATGTCTATAGTCACATTTATATGTATAATGTCGAAAAAATATTATAGGTTGTTTGTTCGACTTCGTGTATACTATCGAAAAAAAGAGAACTTCAACTGTTAATAATTTGAAATGGAAGCCGAAACAGAAATTCTACTTATATCCCATTCTAAGTCAAATACCAACAACTCACAATTGAATTTCATCCTGATTATATCACTATTCATTATTAGTAGACTGCGGATGTTCGTGGCTTATGAAAATTTTCAAAAAATGCTATACTATAAAATTTGATAGAATTTTTATTTGTTTTAGATCTGCAATTCTATTCCATTCCACTTTCTTAAAATTGAAAATTGCACAAACATCCGCAGTCTAATTATTAGACTGCTAAGTTTATGCATTCGTGACAAAAACAAATAGGGAAAACAGTTGAAAGATAAAAAGGAATTTAAGGATATCATAATGTACTATCTTCACCATATTAAAATTATTAATGAAAAAAAAAAGTTTCGATTTAGCACCTGTATCTTGCAATTGAACACGACAACATTTTTACTTTGTATACAGATCCGCTGTCTACTAATTATTATTGTATATTACCAGAAATATGTAAAATATTCTTACTTGTCGATTAAATCTAACGATATTTTTGGTACCAATTTCGACGTATTTTGCATTACAAACCTGTATAAACACAAAATAGAAATTCAGCTTTTTATAGAAGTTAGAAGAGCTATTTTCAATATTTTCGTTTTCATTTTTCAGTCTCACCATCGCAACGCAATTTTTATCGGAGTTGTAAGGCATGAGGTAAATATATCAGCAGGTAAATCTGGATTCATAGGCAAAATTTGATTAGCTGCGCATGCTGCTAACTGGATACAATTTTTATAAGACGGTACTGTTGTATTTCCGTACGTAGTCACCCCGGTTGCACGATTCTGTTGAAGTGCTTGTCTTTCCATCTAAGATGCAACATTTGTAATATATGTAAATATATTTACGAATAAGTTTTACCTACAAATAAAACGTGCGAACAATTTTTACCTCGTATTCCTTCTCATGTTGTTCTGCAAACTGTTGAAAAGATTCTACAATAATACCTGCATTCGAACAATCATATACATAGATGCTAGGGGCTCCCATCCATGTTTGCAAGTCATATACGGACAAAGGAATGTACTGTGTATATGTCTGTAAAAATATTTCAGAGTTAGAAGAACTTTTATCAAATTATTACATCGCCGACAAATATGTATGTCGAGTCTATCGATTAGCATACACAAAATAAAACGACTATTCTTACAAGGAAATCTCGCAAGATATAACATCAATTTATCGATGAGTTTCTAATGAGTTAGCTACATACAGTAAAGTTCTGTTCTAAGTCCGGCGGAGGAGGCCGTTCTATGTCACTTCGCCTACCCATTCCACTGGGGGGCATACCCCGTGAGGGGTCAAGAAGCTCGAGCTGCCTCAGTCGCCGAGCAGTGTAAACATGCCGCGTAATCCGATACCGGGTCGGGTATATCGGTGTGAACCACTAATAATCCAATTACAACACTCCTTTATTTTCATTATCTTTTTTATGGGACTTTCACCAACATATTTGTGGCATTTTTCTGATTAAAATGACACTAAACTTAGATATAAATTTCAACCGTATTTAGTAGTTTAATTGACGGTATGGAGTAACTTTAGGACATAGAAGAGGATAGCGAGTAAAAAAGAAAGAGAAACAGCGACCGCGACAGTCGGCAAAAATTCAAAACTTATTGTATTGTTTAAAATACCAATGCCATGCTAACTTTTTTGTTTTCAACTTTCTTCTTATACAACCTTTCTCAAGATATTTGCCACATTTTTCTGATTAAAATGAGTCGTTTACAAACCTCCGACGGGCTGTGTAGCTCCGTACTATAAATTTATCATATATTTTAAGTTTGAATTGAAGGAAATTTCAAGTTTTGAATTCAGGAAAATTTCAAGTATTGAAATCAGGGAAATTTCAAGTACTGAATTCAGGGAAATTCCAAGTTTTTAATTGAGAGGAATTTCAAGTTTAAATCGAGGGAAATTTTAATTTTAAATTGATTTTTGAAAATTAAGAGGAATTCTTATAAAAAATTTGATTTAAGGGAAATTTCAAGTTTTAAATTCAGGAAAATTTCAAGTTTTGAATTCAGGGAAATTTCAAGTACTGAATTCAGGGAAATTCCAATTGAGGCGAATTTCAAGTTTAAATCGAGGAAAAGGGTATAGCCGGATAAGATAGTCGAAAATGCCCTTGAACCGAATTGTATCGACGATGGTTCATTCGATAGGGCACCTGAAATTGTTAACCAAATTCCCAACAGCTCGGTTGGATGAGCGCGTTAGGCGTTCGACTGTAGACCTGCTTATACATACTAGGTTCGCGCCCAGCATATGTCTACTTCTTTTTCATTTGATCAATTCTTTTTTTTTATGTCTAACTATATAACAATCAATGGTATTTTTGTAGATTTCTTTTAGGAGCAATATTTAAATATTTAAAAATATTTTAAAGTAAAATTCGCAAAAAAAAATTTTGGAGCAATTGTTATTATCATCAATTTTTAGTTATGCATCTTCTTAATTCTGGTAGTATTCAACATTTTCTGCAGTAAATCTATACGTGTCTTCGAGTTTTAAATACTCCGTTATAGAGAAAATAATCCATTGTAATACTATTCTTTTGAAGCATTCGTTTTTGGTGCCTCGTATTTCGTGCGGAACAGCAATTATTGTGTGTGAACCACCGTAATACAATTCGGTTCAAGGGCATTTTCGACTATCTTATCCGACTATACCCTTTTAATTTTAAATTGATTTTTGAAAATTAAGAGGAATTCTTATAAAAAATTTGATGTAAGGGAAATTTCAAGTTTTAAATTAAGGGAAGTTTCAAGTTTAACCTCCAACGAGCTGTAGCTCCATTAATTTGCAAAATACTAGTCTAATTCTTTGAGAACATAATTTTCGAGATTTTAAGTTGTTTATTTAAACATATTCTATATTATAGCATTCGATAGATTGTAAGTTATGCTTTACATGTACGGTAACTATGGGCCAAATCGTATCTTGTTTGATGTCATTTTAATCAGAAAAAAAGATTTCATTAAAAATAAGTCAAAAATAAAGAAGTTTCAGTATTGCACTAATATTGTCCGATCCCGATCTATGTCACAACACAGAACCGAGAATTGACTTAGAATGGGACTTTACTGTAATCCTATATCTATTCGATGACTTACTTAATATATTATTAAAGAAAAACATCTGATTCTGATGCAAAATATTTGTTACGGAAGGAACTTGATACTGACCCTATTAAATACCCATATTTCACCATTACTAGTAGGTTTAGGAACACCATGACCATTGTAATGAAACAATACTCTTTCCTCCTTTGCATTTCTCCTTAAAGAAGTGCACAGCTTTTTAACTTCCTCAACGGTAGGATCTAAACTCTGTTTGTAACGAGCTCTTGGCTGCCATCGTTCATACTGTTTCTGTAAATTAGAACCTACAGTTTCCAAAGCTTTCTGTTGGCTCATTGATAAAGGATCTGTAAAATTTAAAGAATATAATCTTTCTAGTTTACATTTATTATAACAAATATTAATAAGAACCATTTGCATTTTTATTTCTATTATAAAATATTTAACATGACAAACTACACAGGGATGTGCGGTAGATTTTCTCAGTATAAGAATGTCGTCCCTCAAATGTTTTTTCTTTAAAATATTATTCGATTGTCATTTAAGAAAAAAACCACACAAAATGTATGAGTACTATTTTGATTTTGAAAATACAGTCAAACCTCGGTAACTCGATTTGCAAAAGGGTGAATTTGAATTGCAAAACCTGTATATGAAAAATTTAGAAGACACGTTTCGTAGATCTGTATGAATTAAACATATCCTGAAAATTTCATGAAAATCGGTCGACGTTGCAATGAACTACAAACCACGTTAAAAGATGGTAAAAATTGCAGTTTTCACGATTTTCGATCTCTAACTGCAATAAATCTAAGAATTCTTACATCTTTCAATATCTGTAGTTTTTTTCCGTATCAACCGATTTCGATGAAGCTTTTGCAATTCATATAATTGATACAGATCTACAAAACGTATTTTCAAACTTTCAATATGGGCCCACATAGAAAGATTGTAAACTGCAACTATTTTCTCTACAATTCCGACCAATTTGAATTTTCGAAAAAATGTCTTTTGACAATATGTAGTAAACCAATTGCTCTATCTTCTCGAGAAAGTTCAAATCGTACGGTCCAATATTGAGAAAGTTATCGCTTTTTTCAGAGCGTCCAAATATTAATGGAAGTCACTGTAAATAAATGATATCGCATGAATATGAAAGTTACGTAAGCAGTAAAATAAAGTATTAGGTTGTTGCATACGAAATGTCCGGTTTTAGAGTGCGACTCTTATAAAACGTTTCGATAAAGAAATGCTGTTACAGTTTATTATACAAGGTGTGTCTGAAAAGTTCGGTGAATCTCAGAAAATAAAGGAAACAAGAGTTACAAACAAAATATCTTTACTGGGCTTCGAAATAATCGCTATCAGCTACAACACACTTCCATGCATTGTTGGATATCCGCAACATCTGCGAAGCGTAAGCCTTTCAGGGCTAATTTAAGACGGATTAGCCAAGAACAGGCGTGGTTTGGGCTGGTAGAGGCACCTCCGCTGAATGCGGAAAGCGGGCCAGTGGAGGTGTATAATCACCGTACAATAGGATGTGAAGAAGGTCTTGTAGGCCCTGGACGGTGGGGTTTTAGCGGGTATGGGCAGGGAGTCAGTCCCGTGTCCCCCATCACACTATCGTTGAGGGAGCCGAGTCCCACACTACTCCCCCGACTTTCATCGGAGGGGGGGTATACGTAACAATATTTCCCCACCGCTCTTAAAAAAGAAAGGACTAATTTAAGATGGGGAAACAAAAAGAGGTCTGCCGGTGCCAAATCTGGAGAATAAGGAGGGTGTTGAAGAACAACCACCTTGCATTGAGCGAGAAAGTTGAGCGTCCAACAATGCGTGACCACGGTGCTTTGAGCGATTCCACAAGAAGCGTTTGCTGATAGTTTCCAACAGCTTTACAACCAATGTGAGTAGTTTGCTATAGCTAATGGTGATTACTTTGAAGGCCAGTAAATTTGTAACTCTTGTTTCCTTTATTTTCCGAGACCATTCACCGAACTTTTCAGACTTACACCTTGTATAAAATTTTGAATTGCAAAGCTGTTCTGTAACACTAAAGTACCACGACCGGTCAAATGACCAGTTCTAGATTTTTTTATTTCACAATTAATGAAATTGTAAAAATGCTTTCATAAGAAATGATTTAATAAATATCTTTATTAGAGCACATATTATAATAAGAACCCTGCGCGAAGTCTAAATAAATTAATTCTTGTCATTTTTATAAGGCCTGTTGCTTTTATACCTCAGTACGTTTACTATTAATATCCTACGTTCAATTTTAATTTAGATGTATAGTTTTACTTTTGAATCAAGTTTATTTCAACGTCAACCAACGCGACTGTCATGTGTTCCTTTTACATGTCTGGAAAAATAACTTTTATGTGATTTTCGGTCAAAATGTGTTGATTAATTAACTTACTAATCATTGATGGTAAAAAAGAACTACAAAATCAAGATAACAATATTGTAAATGAAAAACGTGAATGACCATAATATCTTATTTTTACCGTGATACAATCAAGAAACTTGAAACTTGTAGATAGAATACATTGGGTATACAAAATTGCGTTTGTTTAATGTAATTGCTAAAAATCGGACATTTCATATGCAACAATCTAATATTATAAATTGTAATAAATTTGGATTAACGATCGTTCGGGCGCCACCTAGCAGTAATCACTCGAAATGACGTTCGTTTAAGAATTGTTGTCATACGTGAGTGTGCATAACCTTAAAATTCTATTACATAATGGCAATGGCAGCGGTAACCGAGATGTAAATAAACCAGAATAAATACCTATCCAACATTCAAGGCGGGCGCATGGTTGCGTTTTCACGATATCCGGAGGATCGACACCGACGTTTAAACACAGAACCAGAGCTACGCTCACGGTTTTCATCTGAAACAAAAAAAATACATGAATTCATGAAACCATCGTGTAGAGTGAAATACGTAGTATTCTGACAATGAGATGCGCCGTGTTATTTAGGTGCAAGATTGAAGAGGAAACAAACCCGTTCTTTCATTCTCCATGTTTGTGTAATACAATTGACACCCTCGATCGTCGCCGTGTGACGCGGCTTACAAAACGCTAGCTGTATTTTCCAATCATCCTCCTCTGTCAATATCGAATTTTCTTCGTCGCGGCATGGTTTCGAGGCAGTTACTGACATTTTAAGCCTGCGACTTCGGGGAAGCTTTCTGTCGAAATTGTACAAAAGACACGCTCCGGCTACCAATGATTCACAACAGATGTCATGTAAATATATGTCCTAGCTGTCGACTAATAATATTCAATAGCTGACAAATTCACAAACGTATTTTATCGGGGCACAGTTTCGTAAGTTTACTTCATCGACCGCCATCTTACACCTTTCACGATGTTACCAATAAACTCTCGCGACTCGCAAACGCGTATGATACTGTGATTCGGTTCGCACGAGTACGAAGATGGCGTTGCGTTTTACCGGCGCGGCGTTACGTTGCATTTACAAATCTCTGAGCTTCGTTCAATTCTGTTATATATACAATATTAGGTTGTTGCATATGAATATGTCCGATTTTTAGCAGCGACATTAAACAAAAGCAATTTTGTATACGTAATATATTCTATCTACAAATATCAAGTTTCTCGATTGTATCAAGTAGATGTATCTAACCATAATAGCTAGGTTGCAATTTAAAGACGTCTGAAGACGTCTCTAAGTTACCGTTTTATAACACAAGACATTTAGAAGACTTTCGGGAGCCGTTCAGTCGTCTTTCAGACGTCCGAAGGTCTTGCGGCAGGCGTCTTACAGCTGTCATTGAGATGTCTCTGTGCTATCTGGGCCACATTTTGTACAACACAGTATTTGTGGAATATTAAGAAAAAAATACGTTTATAAATATACATATATTAAAGTAAATCATTTTTATTTCAGTTTTATACATCATACAACTATAATAGCCATGCATTTTTATTTAAAAATATTAATATACTATTTACATTCTCTGCTTTCATGGTCTCGATATAGGTTTATTTATAGTTTATTTGTCCTACAGGTAGTGCTAAAATCTATCTTTCATTTGCAGCAGAACATATATACACACAAATATCTACTTATATACTTACTTGCTAAATGTCTTAAAATATTTGTCCGTTTGTCATCATGCAGCTGCTGATTGGAGCAGTCATAATGTTGTAAAATTGCGAAATTATGAAATTGTAAAAGTTGTACAATTGTAAGGTTGTAAAGTTGTAAAATTCTAGTCATAATGATGTAAAATTGTGAAATTATGAAATTGAAAAATTGTAAAAGTTGTACAATCGTAAAATTGTAAAATTGAAAAAATTCTGAAGTCGTAAAGATGTAAAATTGTAAAATTCTAAAGTCATAATGTTGTAAAATTGCGAAATTATGAAATTGAGAAATTGTAAAAGTTGTACAATTGTGAAATTATAAAATTCTGAAGTTGTAAAGTTGTAAAATTCTAAAGTCATAATGTTTTAAAATTGCGAAATTATGAAATTGAAAAATTGTAAAAGTTGTACAATTGTAAGGTTGTAAAATTGTAAAATTCTAAAGTCGTAAAGTTGTAAAATTCTAGTCATAATGATGTAAAATTGTGAAATTATGAAATTGAAAAATTGTAAAAGTTGTACAATCGTAAAATTGTAAAATTGTAAAATTCTGAAGTCGTAAAGATGTAAAATTGTAAAATTCTAAAGTCATAATGTTGTAAAATTACGAAATTATGAAATTGAGAAATTGTAAAAGTTGTACAATTGTGAAATTATAAAATTCTGAGGTTGTAAAGTTGTAAAATTCTAAAGTAATAATGTTTTAAAATTGCGAAATTATGAAATTGAAAAATTGTAAAGTTGTAAAAGTTGTATATAGTCGATACATATACTATCTCTTAATTCTAATTAAGTATATACAGAATAAGTAGGTATATAAGCTGTAGATAGAAGAGTTAGGAAATAAGATAGCTTTAAGTTAGAAATAAGGTTATGGTAAGAGCGGCGCGAGGAGGAAAGGCGGAAAACGGAGCAGGTGTTGTAAGAATTTGTAATCCTGAAAACAATAAAGAGAACAATAAAGTTATATTATATATATTTATCGAAAAGCTCACAAGCAACTAATAAAATTCTTAAATCTCTATCACTTAGATAGCTATATATGTACCAGCCAAAATTATTATTGTTTTAAGTAATCTCATATTTTCAATATCTTGGAATATCATTATTATATATATAATATAATACAAATTTTTGTTGTTATTGACCTGATCCGTTTGTAAACGATAAGTTAAATGCCTAAAAATAGAAGAGCAATTTTGACAAACCAGAATTACTCGGTGAATATTAATTAAAAAACTACATCGTAATTGAAAGTTTTATTCTTTGATTTCTATTATATATCTTATCTAAATAATTTATATATTAAATATATTTCGAATGAATATAATACTATAATACGTACATGTGTGTGTAAGCGCACGCGCACAGTATGCACATGCGCATGTGTGCGTATGGAAAGTATTTACATACCAAAAGTTTTCTTATTCTATTATTCATACACATTTACGTACTTTTTTATTTGACCAAATTTCTTAAATGAATATTTTATATATTATATGTGTGTGTTTCCTAACACAAAACATAACTGATTTGTAAATCCAATCAAAAACAATTACGCAAATTGAAAATACGTGCTGAATATCTTGTAAAATTTTTCAAATTAATTTTTAATTAATTTTTCAAATTAAAATTGCAAAAAATCATATTTCAGATTTCACGTTAATTTCGGACACTATGTTCACAGCCTACATATATATATATATACAATCCTTATATCATTCTATATACAATCTTGTTTCCATTTATCAATTGTTTGGAATGACCATACAATAAGTTATCTGACCACAGTTTTTAGATTATATTACTTTGATACCTAAAAATACTGTAGATTATAACTTTGAGAACCGTTTTGCAACTCGTTTGATTTAGTTCTTGTTTTAGTCTCACTGTACAGTTTGCAAGTTTTGTTAGTCGTTTATTCAAGAATTTTATTCTTCTCCATTTTGAAAATCATTGAAGAGGTTCAGGATTAGTGAGATGTGTATAGCCCTGTAAAGAAATAGAAAAAAGATTTCAGTGATTCACTTTTTTAAAAGAGTATTATGTGCTACAAAACAAATTATACGGGATGCATACATGCACAGGATAGACCATTGTGATAGGATAGACTGGACAACTTATGCACCACCATCACATTAGAACAAAGCTATGAGCTGCTCTTTTCCTTGCGTAACCAGAAATTTTTGCCTTTTTCCTAGGTTGTCCAGTAAATTTGGACGAGGAGATGTGAGAGATCCAAGTTTCGATCCCGGAGGATCAATGGTTCGATAGTTATAAATGTTTGAAGTTGAGCAATTTCCAGTGTTTTTGACAGGAAATTAAATAATGATTGTTTAAACATGTTTAAACATTCATAATATATTAATATTGAATATCACTGTATTCGGGAAAGTCTACAGAATATTTTGCTGTGAAGAACAATTCAAAACCTTTCATAATAACATCGCAATATTCGTTTAAAGTTGAAAAATATGTCCTTTTTCAAAATCAAGTTTCTAGGGGAATAATTAAAGGCAGATGCGGAATCAGCGCAAGAAAACCTATAAGAATCGTATATTGAAAATCGAAACGTTTTTTGGCTGTTGGACAGTGTAATGAATTAATTGGTTAATGGTAGAAATCGCTCAACTTTAAACATTTATAACTTTCGAACCATTGATCCTCCAAGATCGAAACCTGGATTTCTCACATCTTCTCATTCAAATCTCCTGGATAACATAGGAAAAAGGTAAAAGTTTATAGGAGAAAGACAAAAATTTCTGGTTACACGAGGAAAAATTTACTACATGCTGCCGAATAATGCAAATTACGCCTCGTAAACGTAAATATAGGACTTTTGAGGACGATTGCGGCCTAGATTGATCTTTTATCTAGCGCTTTCTGCTACTGAAAAACCCCATCACATGCATTATGGAGAAATTAGAAGGCGCATCCCGCACCCTTGCAATCCTGGAAACGAGTCTACCCCCTTAAGGGAAGAAATAGCATTCAATTTAGTTTCTATTTCTTGCAATCGATGCAGACAATTTTTATTTTGCATAAAGATCCACAGTTTAGTAATTACATATATATATACATAACAATACTATTGATTCTTTCTTCCTTGGTCGAAAAAGTTCTTTAAACCGTTTGCATGCCATTCCACAATCGTGTCCAAGGCTTTCGCTACATCTTCGTCCTGAAACCGAGACGAATTTTCTTCTGCCTCTTCTTCTTCTTCCTTTCCTTTCACATCATCGTCCTTAGGTTCGGCTTTCCCGCCTATACCATGGCGTCTTTTAAATCGCCATATCCACGCTCGATTGCAGCTAAACGTCGACGGTCCGCCGAAGTTTGCATTCAATTCCTCACCTTTTTGTTGCAAAAGTTTGCCGCTCATAATGTGTAATTACTAGACTGCGGATCGTTATGCAAAATAAAAATTTCCTTCGTCAATTACAAGATGCAGGACCCATATAAAAATTTCTTCCTATCTTTAACAATTGTAATAAATTGAAAATGATATATGGATGTTCTTAAATCGTCTTAATGTTTTTACTGTTTTACATTACATCCACCCATTTTTGTCATAAATGCATAAAGATCCACAGTCTAGTAATTACATATACATGTACATAACAATACTATTGATTCTTTCTTCCTTGGTCGAAAAAGTTCTTTAAACCGTTTGCATGCCATTGCACAAACAAGTCGAATTGTTTTGACCATTCCACAATAATGTCTAGGGCTTTCGCTACATCTCCGTCCTGAAACCGACACGGATTTTCTTCTGCCTCTTCTTCTTCTTCCTTTCCTTTCACATCATCGTCCTTAGGTTCGGCTTTCCCGCCTATACCATGGCGTCTTTTAAATCGCCATATCCACGCTCGATTGCAGCTAAACGTCGACGGTCCGCCGAAGTTTGCATTCAATTCCTCAGCTTTCTGTTGCAAAAGTTTGTCGCTCATAACGTTGCCTATCGCACTTTGCTCGGCGAACCAAACATATAATTTATTGTCCAGCTCTTGCAATATAGGACCCTTTATTTTCTTCGCCTTTTTATCGATATGATGCTTTTTGTCCACTTCTTGCACGAGATTCGTAGCATTCTTCTTAATAGAATAAATTGTTTGAATGGTCACTCCGAATTGCTCGGCTAGATGCTTCGGAGGAACGCTTTCTCCGAGTTTTTTCACGATATCCAATCGTTGCATCACGGTTAAGTGCTTGTACTTTTTTCGGTCGCCGTTACCGCTCGACATATTTGATAATTTTTTACGCGGTCCTAAATGTTTTTCAACGTCGACGGTCTCTTTTATGCTTGAACCCAGAACGCCCATTCCTTTGCAAAAATAACGAAATGTCCTAAGAGCGTCAGAGGTCCGATTTTTCCCAGATTTGTCGTTTTGTTGGATAGTTTGTAACTCTTCTTGTTTTTCGAAGCTCCGCGATTATGTTTTTCTCTTTACTTTTCCATTGTTCTTACTGTTCATAGTTTACAGAAATGTCTATATCTTCGGACATTATTTTAATTTAAAGATAGGTAGTACATAATTGAGCGCGCCCCGTGCCTCTGCGCGCGCGCGCGTGTGTGTGTGTAAGTGTGTACCCAACGCGCGACGAAACAGAGTCAGCGTCGTCGTCGGGAAAGAACAGTCCTTTCGGACATCTTGTGTGAAGCACACGAACGAGACTAGCACTGATTTTACGAATAACTGATGAACAATCGAACCATTTTGACTAATGAATTACCAAATTGCACGTGGACCGATTATCAAAACGACGACGTTACGTTAATTGTTCTTTCTCACACACAGTAATCGGAGAGTAAGAGAGGACGCCACGTGAGAACGGCTAGTTCTCTCTCGCACACAGTAGCCGCAGTATACAGGGTGAGTCAGAAGAAGCAGAACACCTGAGTATCTTCGTTGGATTTCAAGATACGAAGTTTGGCGACATGGAAACTTGAATGACATCGAAGGACGCACATCGCCATTATTATTCTTTTCTGTGCCTTATCAGTATTTTCAAGCTCACCAACTTCTTTTTAAATGGAATGTCCAATTTTTTATGCTCGACTTCGATAGATTGGCGTATTCTCAGTATAAAAGTACTGAAGTGTATTTGTCCTAAAACTTACCGTTGCTGAGATATTTCACTGTTTTCATTCTATTACTTTCATTATTCGAATACGTCCCATAATACCAAAATTCGCGTTTACACTAAACCTACCGAGCTTTAAAAGTAGCCGGTACATATTGCCTTAAAAAAATAAGAAAGTCAAATTTATTTGAACTTTGTGCGATTCATTTATATTTATATTTATTTAATCATTTGCCACGAAAGCATCTTTATAATTTCAGTAATTGAGCAATCGAAAATCTGTAACCGGTTATTTGACCGGTGGTGGTAGGTTTAGTGTTAAAAGTATAGAAGGAATGTGCATTAAAATTAATGTTACAGTAAACCCGCGATTTGTTTCCCATCGCCAGTTCCGAGCACGGAGAGAAATCGTGTAGGGACACTATTTTTTATGACTGCGTTTAGCGCGCCAAAAATAAGGAAGCCGAACGTACAAAAGGATAGCATGTAAACACGGATCGCGGTGTGAACCACTACTAATCCAATTACAAAACTTCTTATTTTTCGTTATTTTTTTAAGGGACTTCCGCCAACTTATTTGTGGCATTTTTTTTTATTAAAATGACACCAAACAAGATACAATTTGGCCCATATTTACTGTACATGTGAAGCATAACTTAGTTACTTCATATCGTCAATTAAACCACTAAATACAATTGAAATTATATCGTGTTTAGTGTCATTTCAATCAGAAAAATGCTAGAAATAAGTTGGTGAAAGTCCCATAAAAAAAAAGTAATAATAAAAAAGTTTTTTATTGGCAAAGTGCAAAGCAATTGTGAGAACACGCGGGCCTTTGAACTGTGCCGGCGACGGCGACTCTCCGCGTCTATTTCTTTCCTATACGCTGTCCTTCCTTGTGCACGAAACTTTCATCATCAATTAAACCACTAAATACAATTGAAATCATATCGCGTTTAGTGTCATTTTAATAAAAAAAATGCCACAAATAAGTTGGTGAAAGTCCCATAAAAAAATAATGAAAAATAAAACAGTTTTCTAATTAGATTAGTAGTTCACACCGATATACCCGGCCCGGTGTATCGGATTACGCGGCGTGTTTACACTGCTTGGCGACCGAGGCAGCTCGAGCTTCTTGACCCCTCGCGGGATATGCCCAGTGCCGGATTAAGCCTAATGGCAGGAGTAGCAAATGCTACGGGCCCCGCGCTTCTAAAATTGTGTAATAGCCCTGGCTATCGTTCACAGATATTTTTGCTGAAAAAAAAAAGTCATTCATTGTGTTTTATTATATTATCATGCAAATCCTAGAGCCTCCTGGTAACATTTGCTACGCCAGCCCTGGGTATGCCCCCCAGTGGAATGGGCAATGTGGGACATACAGTCAAGCTTTTAGCAAGACTTACAATCGGACATTACTGTAATAGACATATAAAAACTTAAGCATAAGATAATACGTAAGTGCTCGTAAAAGTCTAAAAACTTTATGTAAAGTATGGAAAAGAGAATAAATTATTATTATAAAATCTCCACCCGATAATGACACAAAAATACAATGTACAGTCCATCCTTACCTGCGCTACATATGAAATAATATACTCTAACATACAGAATTATGCATGCTCTATAACAATATTATAAAGAAGACAATAACATGGTTAGAAAAAAAGTGAGTGGAAATGCATTCGTGGAAGCAATTAAGATTATGATGCAAAGCGAAATACACAGCGTGAAATAAGTAAATATTTCCTCAGTACAAAGTCACGCGATTTTATATGTACGACTATTCTTATTTTTGGTGTTTTACAAAATAAACAAAGCAACTTTTCTATGCTATAAATAAAACACGGTTGTAAGGCACTTCTGTAAGTGCAATATAGCAACTAACTATCACCTGTTATATTTGTTTCATTTTTGAGCAACTACAGTCGGAACTAGAAAACACCTTTCTCAGTCAGAATACAGAAATATACAGTGATTCTCACTAATATTCGGACGCTCTTAAAAAGACGGTAACTTCTTTAATATTGGACCATACGATTTGAACTTTTCTCAGAAGTTAGAACAATTGATTTGCTATACAATGTGAAACAAATTTTTGACAAAAATTTCAAGTTATCGGAATTGCAGAGAAAATACTAAGAGTTGTATTTCGCAACTTTTTTATGTGGACCTATATGGAAAATTTAGAAAACACATTTCATCAAAATCGGTCGACGTTGCAATGATTTCAGCCTATAACTGAAATAAATCTAAAGATTTTTGTATCTTTCAATGCCTGTAGCTTTTATCCGCATCTACCGATTTTGATGAAATTTTCAAAATATGTATAATTGACACAGATCTACAAAAAGTATTTCTTAAATTCTCAATATGGGCCCACATAAAAAAGTTGTAAAATGCAACTTTTAGTACTTTTTTACAATCCCGACCAATAGCAATTTTCGCAAAAATTTTCTTTTCACATCCTGTAGTAAACTAATTGCTCTAACTTATAAAAAAGTTCAAATCGTATAGTGTAATATTTAAAAAGTTATCGTTTTTTAGAGCGTCCAAATATTAATGGGAGTCACTGTCACTTCCTTTAATTAATTTGTATCGTTTAATACTTAAATATTTAAAAAGGAAACTGATGATACAAGTGTCTCGACATTATACGGAATGGTTATTAAAGACATTTAATTTATTCGTTTATGCTCCATAAAGATATTGAAAAGAATATAATTGGATACCACCTTGAAAAATACTGATAACTTTGAAATCTTAAGAGAGAAACCTGAAAAATAATCTTTTTTCGATCATTAAATGTACCTCTTGAAATAGTGTAACTTTGACCTGAGTGTGTTTCTATAAAATCAAAAATAACGAAGATATTTTGATATTCTCATTTAAATGCTGCATGGTAATGGAAAGTTTGCAAATGGGAATTGCTAATACTACATAGTTTGGACAATTTGTACTTGTTAGTGATTCATGCTGCCATAATAGGGACGGCGTACACTTATCCGTTTGTTTCCTGGTCTTATAGTGTTATTGAACGAATCTCGTAACCGTTCTCTGAACGTTTTATATTCCATCTCTGGATTACTTTGACCAAAATCAAAATCTGCCACTTCCACTGTGAATCTTGCTCTGCTTTGTATATAATACGCAATGCCAAAAACAATCAGCACTACAGCCGCAAGTGAACAAGAAACTGGCACAGCAATTACTGACAATTGCGGTTTTGTTGTCACTGTAAAGTGAAGTGCACACATGTAAAACTATTTTAAATTCATTACTACATGAAAGCAAACATTAGAATTAGACTGCGGATCTTTACGCATTTGTGGCATCTAAAAATTTTGGTACGATTTTTACTGATTCCAGATCTACAAAGGCTACTGCCACTGAAAATAAGATTTCATTTAATTCCACTTTCTTAAAATTTGCCTACAAAAATTGAAAATTACATAAACATCCGCAGTCTAATTAGACAGCGGATCTTATGCATTTATGACAGAAATGAGTGTAATTTAAAACATTAGAGAAATTAAACGAATTTAAAAATACTTTTATATTATTATCAACCTATTGGACATATTCAGAGAGAAAATTAATTTTTATGTCACTCCGATTTATTGCAATTTAGGTGGAAAATTTTGATTTTGCATAGAGATCCGCTGTCTAATAATAATACTGATATTTATAATAAAATACCTTTATAAATATTTATTGTCATAGGATATATTTCTTTGCTGACATCGTTGTTCATTATAATTAATATTGTATATACACTGGGCTCCAAAAAATAATGGATAATGGAGAAATTACAAGAACGAAGGTGATCAACGCTATTGCATGTTTCGTTTCCAGTAATATTGTATTTTCCTCTATGGAAGTCAAGGCACTTATAAAAAGGTCCTGAACCTTTACATGTTACATTCAAAGATAACATGTCCCATGGTTGAATCCAATTCGTGCCTTCCACTGTTATGTTCATTATAGGCGCTAGGATTGTTAAAAATATAAAATATAACTTACACACAGAATACTCATAGCGAATTATTATACAGTAATGTTCCATTCTAAGTTAATTCTCGTTCCGTGTTGTGACGTAAATCGGAACAGGACAGCGCGGCCGAAGGCCAACAAAAAATAGCGTATCGGTGAGACAATACTAGTGCAATACTGAAACTTCTTTATTTTTTACTTATTTGTAATGAAATTTTACCAATATTCGTCAAAATACATTCAAATTCAAAATACAATTTGACCATTATTTACTGTATCTGAAGCATAATTTATAATTTATCATATATTTAACAAACATATGTTTAAATAAACAACTTAACATCTCGAAAATTATGCTCTCAAAGAATTAGACTAGAATTTTGCAAATTAACGGAGCTGCAGCCCGTTGGAGGTTTAAACTTGAAATTTCCCTCAATTTATAAACTTTCCTTTCCTAAATTTCTCCCTGAACTTAAAGTTGAAATTTCCTTCAATTTGAACTTGAAACATATGATAAATTTATAATACGGAGCTACACAGCCCGTCGGAGGTTTTTAAACGACTGATTTTAATCAGAAAAATGTGACAAATACCTTGAGAAAGGTTGTATAAGAAGAAAGATGAAAATAAAAAAGTTAGCATCGCATTGGTGTTTTAAACAATACAATAAGTTTTAAATTTTTGCCGACCGTCGCGGTCGCTGTTTCTCTTTCTTTTTTACTCGCTATCCTCTTCTATGTCCTAAAGTTACTCCATACCATCAATTAAACTATTAAATACGGTTGAAATTATATCACGTTTAGTGTCATTTTAATCAGAAAAATGCCACAAATAAGTTGGTGAAAGTCCCGTGAAAAAGTAATGAAAAATAAAGAAGTTTTGTAATTGGATTAGTAGTGATTCACATCGATATACCCGATCCGGTATCGGATTACGCGGCATGTTTAGACCGAAGCAGCTCGAGCTTCTTGGCCCCTCGAGGGATGTTCCTCCCAGTGGAATAGGTAGGCGAAGTGACATAGATATAGACAACTCCTCCACCGGACTTAGAATGGGACATTACTGTAATATGATTGATACATTACTTACCACGAACATTAACTTTTTTACTGAAGTATCCATAAGTTTTTTCAGGATCTGAAGCAATTATGGAGGAATTCGAACAGATGTAAGGTATGGGAATATTTACATTGGCAATACTGGCGTTTGGTACAAGTGTTGTAGTAGGTATTGTGATAGGCAAAGATATTGTTGTCAATAATGGTTTCTCTGTTGCAACAGTATCATTAGTTATAGTAGTTACTACCCGTTCTGTAGTAATATTTGATATTGTCACGTTTGGTTCGGTTATAAGAAACGGATCAGTTGTTGTGGTTGTAGGCAATACAGTTGGCGGTGGCTCGAATGATGCAACTACTAATGCTTCAATAATATGTAACGTATCAGGATTTGTGAAATTATAAAGAAACTTGAAATCAGTTGTTTGATCATAATACACGCAGTCTATAAACCAGTAAGTAGATACCGATGTCGCATTCCTCAAATAATCTACATCCCCTTTACGCATATTTATTGTTACATTAGCTTCTGTTGCAGAAGAGACATATTCATCTTCTACTGTTTTATTTGGCTGTATAATTTCAATATTGCCATTAATAAATTCTACAAAAATATAACACATTAAAAACCACGTAATATATCAAGCTGAATACAGATGTATCTAACAATTTTGTTAACATACCTGTTACACGAAAGCTGGTGCGTACACTGGTACATTTCCACCACAGAATAGAATATTTTTCGCTGACTATCACTTCCACTTCAAATTTTCCGACGCTATACATGTCATGTGGATAACTCACACTCCAATACACCGTAGTATTCGATGTTTCTTCTGTCTACGAAGTGACAAAAATATGTAAAATTAAATTTTAAAAACGTCAAATACCCTTCGAAAGCTGGCGTTAAAGTAATATTACGATGTTACTCGTGTCTGTTACTACCTAATATATGGTAGTGACACTTTTTTTACATATCTGTAGAATCAACAATTTTTAAAATATTGAAAAATCCTTTGAGATTTGTTCATAAATCACTAAAGACTATAACATATTCAAATTTCAACAAAATCCGAAACAGCATGTAGCTGTCGCAGCTTTATGCTTCCGAATAATGCAAATTACGCCTTGTAAACATAAAAATAGGACTTTTGCGGACGATCGCGGTCCAGATTGATCTTTTATCTAGCTCTTTTGACTATTGAAAAACCCCATTGCATGCATTATCGAGAAATTAGAAGGCGCATCCCGCACCCTTGCAATCCTGGAAAAACGAGTCTACCCCCTTAACACTAAACCTATCACGAGGGGTCAAATATCCCATTTTAGATTTTTTATTTGACAATTATTGAAATTGTAACAGTGTTTTCATGGGAATTTATTGAATATATTTTTTGATTTCAGTATATATTATATTGGGTTGGCAAGAAAGAAATTTCGGTATTTTAAGGTGAAATAAAACTGAATTTTTTTAATCAAGCAATGAACTTTAATCAATCAAATTTTCTTATTTATTCTTGTTGGCAAAAGATCATCGAACGAAAAGGAAAATATCTTATTCATTAAAGTTCATGGCTTGAATAAAAAAATTGGGCTCTCTATTTCACCTTAAAATACTGAAATTACTTTCTTGCCAACCTAGTAGTAAAAATCGCACAAAATATAAATAAATTTAATCTTGTTATTTTTGTAATACTATACACATCAGTCATTTTTGATGGTCGGTAGGTTTAGTGTTAAGTGAAATGTAATTTTTCTGGGAAAGTGATAGTATTAACACTAAATCTACCACTACAAGTCAAATGACTAGTTTTAGAATTTTTTATTTTGCAATTATCGAAATTATAAAAATGCTTGTATTAGCCACGCAAAGTCTAAATAAATTCAATCTTGTCAGTTTTACAAGGCAACATGTGTCTGTTACATAACGTTGGTTTCTTCGTAGATCTCGAGAGTATGCTCTTGTGAAACAGATTGTATATACGTCGTCAATTTCTTTGGGAATTTTGTATCTGCTGTGGAGTTGGTCTAGTTTGGTGCATTTTAGAATTATGTGTGTGCCAGTTAGTGGTAGATCGCAGTATTCACACCGTGGCAGGGTTTCGTGTTGTAGGAGATATTTGTGTGTTAATCTTGTATGTGTCCAATTATCAATCTGTATCACAAGAGCGTGGACGCAATATCTGTGAAATTTGATACCCAATGGATCAAAGATTGTGCTAGTCTAAATATACAAAGTCTCCTCTGATACGCAATAGGCCCAATTCTTTTAGTATCGTTCCTACCTCTGATCAGTGGACACTTCAGGAGGACAACGATCCCAAACATCGAAGCCGTCTTTGTATGGAATGGAAAACACAGAACGGTATCAATGTATTGGATTGGCCATCTCAGTCGCCCGATGCCAATCCAATCTTTATGTATTTATGCAAAATAAAAACTGCCTGCATCGATTGCAAGAAATACACACCAAATTGGATGTTGATTCTTCCCTTAATGATTTTAATAGAAGAGAATCCATATATTGACATCTTCAATTTCTAAAATTTTCCAACAATTTTGAATTTTGAATCTACTCAATTTTGCTATAAATGCATAAAGATCTGCAGTCTAGTTATGAAGTACAAACTCCGAGGAAAGCGTATTTTAAAATTCAAAACCCTAGTTCATCGAATTCGAGAAATATGGAAGTTCCTTCCTGTCTCATATGCCGAAAAATTGGTTGAAAGTATGCTCAGATGTTGTCAAGCAATAATCGCTAATAGTGGAGATTGGGCATTTTATTAAGGGAGTGCGTATCGGTGTTTTAGATGTACTTTCGATCTATCTGACATTTTTTACAAAAATGTTTTTGCTCTTGTGATACAGACTGTATCAGTCTGAATAGGTTTACTTGGTCTTTTCTCTTGCTTGGTAGCTTAGGGAGAGGATTCGGATGTGGTACTGTTATTTTGTGTGGTTTTGTGGAGTTTATGGTAGTCCATTGGTCTTGTTGCTTTAGTTTTTTATGTCTTGAGTTATAAAATTGAGTTTTATTTCGTCTTAACACTGAGCCTACGATCATTGGTCAAAATGACTGGTTCCAGATTTTTTATTTTATGATTATTGATATAAGAAATGATTTTATAGATATCTTTAGTGGAGCACATATTACAATAGGAGCTGCGCAAAGTCTAAATAAAATCCATCTTGTCATTTTTATAAGGGAATATGTACCAGTTACTTTTAAGGCTCGTTAGGTTTGGTGTTAAAATAATAAAATTATTTTCTTGCCAACCCAACGTAATAGTACTAACCTCATATTCATGGGGCGGTATCGCATCGTCTCTCCATTGATACTTAAAAGTACCCGATGGTCTTATACCATTCTCTTCAAAAAAGTCAGCTTTAAACGTAATAGTCCCACCTAATACTACGGGACCATCATGAGACAATATAATGTTATAATCGACAGCATTGACTGTAACAGAAAGAGTCTTATAAAACGAAGTCAAGTTGTTTATAACAATATGCAGAATTAGAAAACAAATGTAAACAAGTTTTGACAATTACGCAATTTAAAAAATTGGCTAAATTACCTGGAAGTGTGGATAACAGATAGAAAAAGAGACCCCAAGAAAAATGCACTACCTGCATTTTGCACGCTGATGAGTCGTTACATTTATTTTAGAGAATATTTACAACAGTCCGTGATTTTTATTTTCAATCGGTCTCGAATTAAACGCATATCATAATGTTTCTAACTGTAACATGTTAGCATTAATGATTGCCAACTGTATCATTTTATATACGCATTGTAATAACTTCGATATATCAAGCGTACATGTAGAAAGTATTTACATATATAAGAATGTCAGAAATGATCGTCAGAAACCTTTCTCAAGTGCTTTCGTTTAGTTTTATTAATACTACAGATTTCAAAAGTTATTTTCAAATTGTGTATCATTCATGAAAGATAAATTCTCTAGTAGAAACCTATGCAATTACACGTATGTATGTAGTACGTATGTATGAGTATGTAGAATGAAATGAATCATCTTCACCTATGACAAAATATTTTATATGATGGGAGAAACCTGGAGAAAACCTTAGACCATATATATACCTATAGAGGCACAGATAGTTTTCCCCTCGGCAAAGATAATGTGCTGTGTGACGTCACATTTTCAAAAGATGTATAAGCTATGCTCATCGACAGTGATCGACAGCAATCTTAGACCATATATACCTATAGACCCGGCATAGGTATAGTATGTGTATAGGAAAACCGAGAGTGCAGCTCGGCAAAGATAACGTACCGCGTGACGTCACAAGATAAGTCTTAAGATAATTTCAAAATGGCTGAAACGGCAGACCGACGCCGACACTACGCCATTATACACCTGGACCATAATCTGAACAAGTTCGTTTGCTCCAGTTTGCTCAAATACAGTTTATAATTGATTATTTCATGATACAATGCCAAATTCTTTGAAATTATCCTGTTTATTCTTTCCGCTACTAGGTAGATGGCGCACCCGCTGATCCCCCTCACCCCACATATAAGCCAAGCGTAGGCACTGTCGATGAGCATAGCTTATACATCTTTCGAGAATGTGACGTCACGCGGTACTTCATCTGAATTCATCTTTGCCGAGGGGAAAATTATCTGCGCCGGGTCTATAGGTATATATGGTTTAAGACAGCAATCGACAGTGCCTACGCTTGGCTTATTGAAAGAATGGACAGGATAATTTCAAAGAATTTGGCATTGTATCATGAAATAATCAATTATAAATTCTATTTGAGATACAGATTGATATTCTATAAGGTATTACAATGAAGTATAAAGTAATAATAGTATTATATATTAACAGAGAGGATAAGAGAGTGCTCACGTCATGTTAATGAGATGCCACCGGTATAGTGCTGCCCCCACGAAAAATCCTAGCCTGAATCAGATCCAATCAGATCTCACATCGACGGCAGAGCGGATTTCCCCTGATTTCCCCCTCCCACTCTTAGTCTGGATCAGATCCCACACCGACGGTAGAGCGGACGCTTAGCCCGGATCAGATCCCACACCGACGGCAGAGCGGATTTCCCACTTCCATGCCAGAGAACAGGGCTCGGAATTTTTTACTCGCGGCAGCCGACAATCGAAGACTACGCCTCCTCGACCCGGCCGCGCGTCTCGCTCCCCGTAGCGATCCTAGTGCTCGGACCTGCTCAGGCGCGTTCCATAGTCGCTATTCGTGGCGCCTATGAGAACTAGGACCGCCACGGGCAGCGAGACGCGCGGCCGGGTCGAGGAGGCGTAGTCTTCGATTGTCAGCTGCCGCGAGTAAAAAATTCCGAGCCCTGCCAGAGAGGATCAGATCTCACATCAAAAGAAATTAATAGCTTTAAAAACAATCTCTCTCTCTCTCTCTCTCCTCTCTCTACTTCTAGATTTAATATACAACTTGGAGAAAAGTTCCCGAGAGCTAGAACACATTTTTCTCTCAAATTAATTTATATTTTGCCAGATTTTGTGTATAGTTTTTTGCAAAACTTGGCATAAAAATATAAATTAATTTAATATTCAGCAAAGGATAGATTACACTCTAGTTGTATGACATAATTTAAACCGTTTAATCATGCTAATCGTGAATGTATAGTTGAATTACACTGTAATTGAAAGTTAATGTATTTGCATGGAGTGCAATGTAATTGAAGTAGAATGTATTGGAATTATTCAGAACCAGACTTCGAAAACTGTTTAATATCGATTTCGGTTCCTAAAACAGTTATGAAGAACTTTTATTTCGACAAACTGTTTTACGAATAAGAACCGAAAGGCTTTTTCAGGATAAGCGCATGGTCTAGCGGCTCTCACGACAATTTTTATAGATATCGTGTGCAAAAACCAATGCTTTTAGGTTGAAAGAAACGAAAATACTTGAACTTGCATCGTGCATTTCATATATTTAATTGTTTACAATTGTGAGCAAATTATGAACTGTAGAAAAAAAATTTATTTTTTTAGGGGTGGGGGTTGCAAGCAATAGAAGCTGCTGTGTCAAAGATTGACGATGTCCCGGGTGAGTTGTTTACATTTTTTTGTTTTATTCGGAAAGGATTGGGTATAAAATGAATATAAATGATATTTAAAATGATATGGATATAAAATGATATTTTCAACCTCGATAATCAACTTCATAATGTCGACAAATTTAAACAATCTTTTGTTACGTTTGTTTCGGTGGGGGGCCAGAGTGATTTAATTTTTGAAAAAAATGTGGTTATATTCATTGAAGTTTCCCCAGTTTAAACTGAGCCCTTGAGAAGACTGGCGATTTAAAAATTGGCGTTACAATGAGCTGGTAAAGGACGCCGTGTACCCCCTTTTTAGAGGCGAGTCCTGCGCACCGCTATTATGGTCCGTTATCTACGTTGCTCAGGGTGATTTTCTCGCTAGAGATCTCGAAGGCAGAGGCCACCGATCGACATCGTTAGAACATCAAGGGCAGATATCGCTTATGTTACGGTTGTGCAACTAATTGCTCACGAATACCGACCCTATTACCAGCTCCACTACAATACTACGTAGTGGTATAAAGAAAGGCCTGTAAGCACTTATGGATAGCGGTAGATCACACATCCCTCATGTAATTTCACTATGAAGTTCAGGTCATCTTGCGAGGCAAAGTCTTCTCGCTAGAGTTCAAATGAGAAGTGCGAGTCGCCGGTGTCCGTGAACAACAGTTGCCCAAATCTGGTGTAATTCGTAAGATATTTTAATGACCATTCTAGCATATATGCTAGAATCATTGTTTTATATTGTAAAATAATTGATTATAATTTTATTATCATTTATCTTTTATGTACTATATGTATTTTGTGCTTCGAATTTTATTAAAGGAGTTTATACTCTATGCAATTAAAAATTGTAACTTTAATCACCGCGTAGTAGCATATTGACTATAATATAAACAGCTTATACTAATATTTATCTCATATAAATAGTATATTATAAATTTTGGGTAGTCTTAGAATTAATGCATTACTGTTAGCTGTTACAGAATGCTTCATGTCCTTCCTTTCGCCTCGTAAAAAATCTGAAAGTGTTTAAATGGCATATATAACAGAAAAGTGATTGATCTCGGTAACAAAATTATTGAAAATATTACCGTGTAAAATTAATAAATAAGTACAATCGAGTACAACTTTTCACCATGTATCTTCCTGTTCGAAGATTGAGAAAAATCCGAATAGAGTTAAATACACAACAATATTAGCTGCTAAAGTCAAGTAACAAGCACCCCATTGAATCTGAAAATACACAGTTTTACTAACTCTCGTTATTAAATATTGTACATATACAGTCAAACCTCGATAACTCGAACCTCTTTAAGTCGAAAATTTTGTTCATTCCCTTCCGCTGCGCTTTAAAAACCTCTATAAATCGAAATAAAACTTCCTTTAACTCGAATTATTCTCCACAAGTGTGGAAGCTAAACAAGCCAAAACAGCAGTAACTGTTTTACGAAGTTTCGTAGAAAGATACGACGATATTGAAGAAAATGTATTCTCTGGTTCGGTTACCATTGAAAATACCATTGATCGTCAATCTGTTAATTCATTAACGCAGAGTAAAGTCTCTGATTTCTTTAATGTGTAATAATAATATGGAAGAGCCTAGTAGATTATATTTACTATATGTATACAGGGTGATTCACCAGATATTACCATCTCGATTTTCGTCATTATTATTATTCGTAGCGAAGAATGTTTATGTAGGTGGACGCGTAGAAGAGATATGTAAGTCATCAGTATTTTTTTAAATGAGATTGTATGTTTTTTCCTGCACCAATCAATGAAGCTTCATATTCTCTACGAGAAAATCGAGGTGATAATATATCTGGTGAACCACCCTGTATAATAAATAACTCATATCCAAAAATTGAACTTTTCTTTCTTTAAAACTATTACAATCAGCAAATTATGAATTCTTCTACAAATCCCCCTTCGATGATTCGAAGTCTCTATAACTCGAAGATTTTAGTTCTTCCGTTGAGATTCGCGTTATCGAGGTTCGACTGTAATCTCATTGAATTGAAATTCTTGTAAAGTAATGTAATATCATAACACAAATGTGATTGAATAAAAAAAAATACATAATTTAAATGTACCACTGGACCACTAGCTGGAGATCTTGCCAATACAATAGGAAGAGCAAAGGACGATATAAAAAATCCCATAGTGATGAATATAGCCAGTTCCAAACCTGAATTATTAGTCATTCCATTATCGTATTCTTCGCGTCGACGTACCACTATAGTTGGTATTGGTGCCAACACATAGAATAGTACAACAAAAAATGGCCACCAGACGCTAGGGATAATATATCATGAAAATTCATTGAACGTCAATAGAAATATAATTATAAAGAAATATTTTGCATGATAACGATACTACTTACTTATATTGCGGTAATGCGCAGCCCAGTATAACAAATGTCATACCAATAGATCCAGTGAATGCCAAAAGTACTAATCTATAAAAAACTTTTTCTCTATAACTTACATGTATATGTAAATAATATAATAAATCACAAAAATTGTTATAATGTACTTACGCTGTTTATAAATGAAAATCGTTAGAGACATGAAAAAAAAATTATATATATATATATATACACATACACATATACTTATGCGTGTAAATCAATTTAGAATTACGAATAATTTGTACTCTATGAAATTTTATAATAAATTCATGTTTAATCACACAAACTTAAATTTGTCATATAGCGTTTGAAGAAATAATTTTTGTTAACGTCGACATGTTAAAATGCACACGATTTCGAAAACACTGATTGCATTTTGTGCACAAACAAGTATTTTTGACAATTGAAGAAGCTTTACGTATAATTGCCTTCGAACGATTTTGCGAATAAAAGAATGGGTTCTAAAAATAAATACTTAGATGACAATGCTATAAAACAAATGAATAGGTATGCATTGTTTATATACAGAACGTTCTCATCGATAACAACAAAAACCGCAAGGTTATGTTTCAACGTATTAACCTAATTGTATTGTTACAATGAACTCTGCTAACAGAATCGTTTATTTAGACGGTATAAAACTAATATTTGTGAATTTAAATGATCAAACTTATGACCTTTAATCCCAGCCATCATAGACCAATTTGACAAGTACGAATATCGAATTTACACTTCCAGGACGTTTATGACGTAAGCATCTAAAGCCTCGTACACTTGAAAACCTAAAAGCGTTTTCTATCATTTAAATGAACGCAGCTTAATAGAAAAATTACTAATTATCAAAACGACATATCGTAGAACGTTTGAAAGTACTTTTAATTTAAAAATATTCAATTTAGATTTCTAATCGCATTAAAATTGTATTAAAAGATGAACAATCACAACCGCGAACAAAGTCGTTTCCGTCGCGTAAGAAAGATGAACAAAAGTTTATTCATACAATAATAATTTATGGTATGTACATATGTATATATTTATAAATATATAAATATATAATAAATATATTTATGAGATTATGTATAAAATGTTTCATAAAAGAAGAATAAACCCGATTCGATTTTGCACATCTCATCTCAATAAACATAGATAAATAATCAAATAGATTCTGAAGAATATCATTATAAGTAGACAGCGGAACAGTAACGACATTATATAGAAAAATTTGAAAATATCATTTTCAATTTATGAAACATATTAAGAAAGAAAATAAATTTCTATTCCGCTCGAGTTTGTTGGAATTCAGGTAGAAAATGTTTATTTCGCATAAAGATCCGCTGTCTAAATTATAAGGCACGCAAGAAAAGAAAATTGAAGATTTTCGTTGCGAACTCGCCTTGAGGGTCTGATTCGACAACGGAGAGTCCAATGCGAGCCATGAAAGTTTAAATGAGGGATGTTCATTGGGTCGACTGTAAGTGTCGCTGACTCGTACGTGGTGCGATATTGAGTTGTGATCATTGCGTGTACACTTTCTTTTGCATTCAAGTCAAGTAAATAATATGGGTGAACAGAAGAGGTAAGTAAACGAAGAAAATTCAATTCCGGGCTTCAGAGTAGTTAGAACAGTACATTCTATTACTTAAAACTGCGAAAACGAAGCATGCAAATACAATGCATCCATTCTGGCTTCCAATTGTACGATGTCATCATGTCGACGCAACGCGTCCTTTCGTGGATTCTTCTGAAAAATATCTACTGTCATCGGAATTTTATTCTGTAAAATCCATTCTATTCTATCGGGCAGATGTTCAGCGAATCTACGCGGCACAATGACACGAATCTCGCTTATCATTTTCGCGAGCCGACTGATCATGGCCGAACACTACGTTAGACATGACAAGGAAATTTTAGAAGGATCCTTAACGATGTATTCTTTAGATTATGACTTTTCGTCATCTTAGAACGTACTTAAACCAACATAAAATCTATGCGACACAGATATCCCATGTACCGAATCGTAAACTGTCTACACGTTTACGTTTTATTGTACTAATCAAACAGGATCGCCAATTAAAACTGTTCCGATTATTCGCGATGGATTAATTTTAGGAATGGCTAACTCTTTAAATCATTTTTGCAACTTGCAAGCACAACAAACATACGCTGCCGGCCGAAAGTTTGGAATCACTTGCCGATTTTTGTAAAAATCGAATATATCGATAAATTTTCAAATGATCCATCGTTATAATATCAAATATTAACTAGTTGAATAATATTTCTAAACAGATTCCAGCATTATGTACATAATGCTCTTGTATAGTTTATACACCCAGGGACATCTTTGGCAACTTCTACAAGAAGCATGGAAAAATAATCAAATTAGAAACATTCGAAACATTCGAATTGCCAGGATGCCCTGAATATGTCAGGCTGTTATTGAAAATAAAGGCGGTTCTTTAGCGAAAGAGCAATTTCGAGAAAAATACGCATTCCTTGGTGAAAAGAAAATGATACAAAATGTGAAACATATTGCTCGCAAGATTTTCGACAAGTTCATCTTCCTTGGTTATTCTAAAGGCATTCAGTTCTTCTTATAAACCTCCAGTTTCCCTGAATTTACACCACGATTCCAAACTTTTGGTAGCTAGTGTATATCGTTACACAACATCAAATATCTTATGTCGATGAAAATTAATTTATACATTATATTTGCACAAATATTGGATTTATTGTATAGTGCAATTTGATAATGTAAAACATCAAAAAATAATTCAATGTTTCATGGTTCGATGGTGAACATTAACTAAACAAAGAACATGTTTAAACATAAGGAGCATTGTACTATAATATACCTTTTGTCTTAACAATTGTGTACATGTAAATAAATATATTCATTCGTCTTTAAGTAGGTTGTAAAAATTATGCAACTGAAATGAATAGAAAAAATGTATTTATTTATTTATTTTGCTCATTTAGGTTGTATACTGTGGTTTCGAAAAATATACAGTTGTAGATTATAATAACATTATTCAATAAAATATTGAATTTTATAAGAAACGTAAACAAAATATAATTTTACATACTTTTCGATTAATGTGTGAACATGATTTTTTCAGTATTATTTTACCACGCTTTTCAATGAATGTATAAATATAATTTTCTCAATATTATTATTCATAGTAATAGTTCGACAAGCATAATTACTAGACTCCGGATGTTTATGCAAAATAAAAAGTTTGTGCATCAATTGCTAGACGCAGGAGCTAAATATAAATTTACATTCTTTATTAATAATTTTAATGTGGTGAAAATAATGTATTAATACTCTTTAAAGTCTTTTAATATTCTCATTGTTTTAAATTGCACTTGCTCATTTTTGTTATAAATGCATAAACATCCGGAGTCTAATAGTTACGATAAATATTCAATGCCGTTTACGACCCCCTGTCGTTGCTTATTTTCGTTAGAATGATCAAACATTTCATTGTTACAGCGGTGAGGATTTAGCAACAGCGATCCTTCGAAAGAAGGATAAGCCGAACAGATTATTAGTCGACGAAGCAATCGCAGATGATAATTCTGTTGTGGCTCTATCTCAAGCGAAGATGGACGAATTGCAGTTGTTCAGAGGAGATACAGTGTTACTGAAAGGCAAACGACGTAAAGAAACTGTATGCATTGTACTTTCCGATGATACTTGTCCTGATGAAAAAATTCGTATGAATCGTGTGATTAGAAACAACTTACGAGTACGCTTAAGCGATGTTGTTTCTGTACATGCATGTCCAGAAGTGAAATATGGGAAACGTATTCACGTACTGCCATTAGATGATACCATTACTGGTCTTACAGGGTAAATGAAATGCTTTTAATATAAATAAAATTATATCTTACATGATATTCTTACATTACCACTTTGGGGTTTTATCTTAATCCTTTGCACTCGGAGCTATATTTTAACACTAAACCTATCGAGCCTCAAAAGTAACTGGTACATGTTCCTTTATAAATATGACAAGATTGATTTTATTCAGATTTTGTGCGGCTCCTATTATAATACGAGCTCTACTAAAGATATTTATACAATCAATTCTTATAAAATCATTTTTATTATTTCAATAATTGTAAAATAATAAATCTGGAACCCGTCATTTTGACTGGTGATGGTAGGTTTAGTGTTAACTGGAAAATTAAACATTTCTTCCGATCTAGAATATTTCCATTCCCTATGATTTTTGAAATTTTATGGATATGAAATTGGTATAATAGCTCGTACAATACCTAAGTGTTTAGTAATTGATTAGATACCGATATATTTAATAATGTAAACAATATTTTAGAGGGGACTTCCGAGTGGAAAAGGTTAATTTTACTGTAAACGCGTTTTGTATCTTCTGATTTTGTAGCTGTGATTATTCTATTATTTCTTAATAACACAGAGTAGACAGATTTTTCCGTTAAATATTATTTATTCCTTTTATTTGTTATATTAATTTCTTTCCTTCGGAGGCGTTCAAGCTTAAATAATGAATTAAATAGAAATAATTCATATAGGAACGTCTATTTTGTCGTAAAAATATATATTATATAAATATAATATTAATTAATGAATTAAGTAGATATATAATATAATATATAATGGATGAATTAAATATTGAATTAAATAGATATAATTCATATAGAAACGTCTATTCTGTTGTAGAAATTTGTTCGAAATATATTTGAAGCCATACTTTTTGGAAGCATATCGTCCTATTAATAAAGATGACAATTTCATTGTACGTGGTGGCATGCGAGCCATAGAATTTAAAGTTGTAGAAACAGATCCTGGGCCATTCTGTATTGTTGCTCCGGACACAGTTATTCATTGCGAAGGTGATCCCATAAAAAGAGAGGTTGGTAAACATTATTTTTTAAGAGTCAATTAATTCTCTTATTAATTCTCAGATTTTTATAATATTGTATGGCCTTGTACTGCGTAGGAAGAAGAAGAAGCATTGAATGCAGTGGGTTACGATGATATCGGTGGAGTTCGCAAACAGTTAGCTCAAATTAAGGAAATGGTAGAGTTACCATTGCGACATCCGTCTTTGTTCAAAGCTATCGGTGTTAAACCACCCCGCGGTATTCTCTTATATGGGCCACCTGGTACGGGAAAAACGCTTATCGCACGTGCTGTGGCAAACGAAACAGGCGCATTCTTTTTCCTTATTAATGGTATGTTAATTTTGAGAAGAACATGTTGGTTGAAAAATTTATTTATTGTATTATAATATATCATATCAAAAGGTCCTGAAATAATGAGCAAACTTGCCGGAGAATCTGAAAGTAATTTAAGAAAAGCATTCGAGGAAGCTGAGAAAAATTCACCAGCTATCATTTTTATCGATGAACTCGATGCGATTGCTCCGAAACGAGAAAAGGTAAGAAGCTTAATAAAGTTGAGCTTAACACCAGCCTTACGGAGCTCTAGAAATAACTATTTCACATTATTTTATAATTATTTTATAATTTTGGCCATTTTTCCAATAATATATACCCAAAGGGAAGCATCTTTAGAATCTTAGTAATCGCAAATTAAGAATATTAGAATCCGTCATTTTGACGGGTCCCGTAAACCTAGTGTTAATAAAGTTGAATTCGAAACTAAGCATATATTTTTCATTATATACACTTTTAGACACACGGAGAGGTAGAGAGACGTATAGTGTCACAACTGCTCACTTTAATGGACGGTATGAAACAAAGTTCTCATGTCATTGTAATGGCTGCCACTAATCGTCCTAACAGCATTGACGCAGCATTACGTCGTTTCGGGCGTTTTGATAAAGAAATTGATATTGGAATACCCGATGCTACTGGTCGCTTAGAGATTTTAAGAATTCATACGAAAAACATGAAGCTTGCTGATGACGTTGAATTAGAAGAGGTTTACAGAATTTCTGAAACTATTACAAGCATTCGTCTTAACAAATTAGTTAGTCTTATTCGATCAATTAATATTTCCTTACAGATTGCATCAGAAACCCATGGTCATGTCGGAGCTGATTTAGCTTCATTATGTTCCGAAGCAGCATTGCAACAAATTCGTGAAAAAATGGATCTTATTGATTTAGAAGATGATCATATAGATGCTGAAGTTTTATCTTCTCTTGCCGTTACTATGGATAATTTCAAGGTCAGTGCCATATACTCGAATGTTATAAGTATTCTGCGGATCTTTATGCATTTACAAAGAAATTGGCTGGGTGAAATATAAAACAGTAAAGGATTAGAAACATTTCAAAATGTCGCGATGTTGTTTTTAACGAAACAAATTCATTAAGGGATGAAATCGATTTTAATTTTATTCCTGCTTCGTACAATCAATGCAGATCATTTATATTTTGCATAAAGATCTGCAGTCTAGTTATAAGATAAGGCACATTCATTTCCGTAAGTAATGGCTATTGTTTGTTATACCTATTATATGTATAATTCAGTACGCGATGACTAAGAGCAGTCCAAGCGCTTTACGAGAAACCATCGTGGAGGTTCCAAATGTTACTTGGGACGATATTGGTGGTTTGAAAAACGTTAAAATGGAATTACAGGAATTGGTACAGGTAAGAAATTTATTAAATAATCACTTACTACTGTATTCGTACATTTTTAAGTGTCGATAATGGATAATTAATAGTAGTATTTATTTATTTCGGCCTCGCGGCCAAGACTTGGTTTACAATTCTTCTATGTCACCCATCCCTCCATCCATCCACCCATCCATCCATCCATATCCCATGCCATACCATATGCCTTATTGTCTATCGTCTATGTTAATCTATCCTAAGGTCTTGCATCTAATATTGTCTCTCCCTCTCTCCCTTTGATGATTTCTTTTCTTTTTTCCTCGATACTCCTGAGTCAGTCTACTGTTTCTCCCACTCTTTTATCTTGTACTATCTTTTCTATACTTATATTTATTCTTCCTACACCTTCACAGTCTTCTGCCAGATATTTTAGTTTTCCCAGGTCTTTCGCATATCGCACATTCTCTCTTCCTCCTTTCTCCAATATTTATTCCCCCCTTCCATATTTCCACATCTTACTCTCGCCATCAGGCTCTGACTGTCTCCTTCTCCTTTCTCCTTTAGGTACCTTGGTATCCTTACTTCATACATACATTTATACCTATCACAGAACCTAGATGCCATTATTTTGCCATTGTCCCTGAGTTTGCCTATCCCCCTCCTTCAGAGTCTCGATAATTTCCATAGTTTCTTTTCCTTCCCTTCTTTCTTTTTCTATTCCCACTTGACTGTATCCCTTGTCGTTCAGGTACTCCGTCCTCTCTTTGCTATTTCTTGTTATCTCCCACATCTTTTCTCTTTCCCTCAGACATTCTTTTACCAGAACTCTTCCCTCCGATCTCTCTACTCTTTCCTTAAATCTTAACGCTCCCTCTCCTACTCTGATTCGTACCTTCTCTCTCATGGTTTCCCCCAGTACCATGCAATCTGGCGTTGTTCTATCTAGTTTCAGGCGCCATTTTATGTATTTAGTTTGTACTCTCTCCAGTTCCTCCTTTTCCTTCCACCCAAATATCTCTGCCCCATACATCATTATCCGTCCTACTAGACAGTCAAACAAAATCATTCTTTTCCTAAATTCATCCCTAAACAATCTTTTTCCTATGCCCCATACTTGCCCTAGTACCATATTTGCTACTTTCGCTCTTTCTTTAACATACCCCGTTATGTCTCCATTCCTCTGAAGTTTTACCCCCAGGTACTTAAATTTTTGCACTTCCTCAATTTCTTCTTCCCCCCATTTCCAGTCCCTCTTCTTCTTGCTCACCCTACCTTTACCAAACACCATCATCTTTGACTTTTGTGCATTTAGTTCTAGCTTTTTCCTTCCTAGGTATGTCTTTAGCCTTTTTAGCATCAGCTTCATATCTTCTTTTTCCGCAATCATTACCAATCATCCGCATACTCTAGTGTCCAAAATTTCTCCTCCCCCACTCTTGTTCCACCTACCTGCACCTTCTTTCTCCATCTTTGTTTTCAAGTTTGATAGAAAAATCGAGAATAAAGTGGGATTCAGCACACACTCCTGCCTGACACCCTTCCCCATCCAGAATTCCTTCGGTTCCGTTTCTCTCATCCTATCACCTCACATTTATCACCTCTTCGTATATTTCCTTTGCTCTCTCGATTAGCCTATTCCTTATTCCTCTTCTTTCCATCCCTTCCCACAGCTTCTCTCTGTCCACGCTGTCAAAAGCCGCCTTTAGATCCATGAAGAAAGCATAAATTTTCCCTCCCTTTTTCCTTACTTCCCTCTCTACAACGTGTTGCTCTATGAACACGTTGTCCATAGATCGTCTATTCTTTCCGAACCCTGCTTGCGTATCTCACTTAATGTTCCATTCTCTTCCATGTCTTCTAATGGATAATTAATAATTGAATTTTACATCTTACAGTATCCAGTTGAACACCCTGAAAAATTCCTCAAGTTTGGCATGCAACCATCGCGAGGGGTGTTGTTTTACGGACCACCCGGTTGTGGTAAAACTTTATTGGCTAAAGCAATAGCCAATGAATGTCAAGCAAATTTTATTTCTGTAAAGGGACCAGAATTGTTGACTATGTGGTTCGGCGAATCTGAAGCCAATGTCAGGGACGTTTTCGATAAAGTAAGTTATTTCGATACATTGTATAAAATGCATATATAAATCAGAAGAATCTGGCATGATCGGATTGAAATTTTCTAGGCGAGATCAGCAGCTCCTTGCGTATTATTCTTCGATGAACTTGATTCTATTGCAAAATCTCGAGGTGGCACAGTAGGAGATGCCGGTGGTGCAGCAGACCGCGTGATAAATCAAATCTTAACTGAGATGGATGGAATGGGAGCGAAAAAAAATGTATTCATCATAGGAGCTACTAATCGACCTGATATTATTGATCCTGCTATTTTACGACCTGGTAGATTAGACCAGTTGATTTACATACCATTACCAGATGAAAAATCGCGTGAAGCCATCTTTAGAGCTAATCTCCGAAAATCGCCCGTAGCTAAGGTAAGGAATATTAAATGGAATCATATATTTTTTTTTGTCATAACACGATAGCATTTTCCAAGACGAATTCAACGACATGTCACATTATGTTATCTACTGTTACAAAACATTCGAAATTATATTATAAATTTGTAACTTCTTAAGTAGGCGATGGTAGTATCTGGTTACCGGCTATTAGCTGCGCACTGTAAAAAAAGATCGAGCTTGTCATTTATTGGAAGAAATGTTAAGAAATGCCGGAAAGGAATTTTTAAAACGGGTAGAGAAATGCATTATGGACAATGGTGGACATGTAGAAGGATAATTCTTCTTTTTTAAATTAAACATTGATAAGCGCAAAATATAATGAAATTTAATTAACTAATCAATAGAGCAATTTAATTTAATACAGCGTCTAACTAATAGCTGATAACCACAGATTAGTATCTGGTAGTACCATTGCCTACTTAAGAAGTTACAAATTTCTAATATAATCTCGAATGCTTTGCGACAGTAAATAACATAACGTGATATGTCGTTGAATTCGTCTTGGAAAATGCTATCATGTTATGACAAAAAACTATATGGTTCCATTTAAAAAAATTGATTCCTCTTTGAAATTTCTTTCCCCATCATTCGAATCCTGAAAAAAATTACACCATATGATTGTTCCCTTCATAACGAATAATTTTTGTAAACGACAATTACTTGCTGTTTTTTTTTTAAAAGAATAGCTTCAATATTAATAATCATGTTGCAGGATGTAGAGCTAGGCTATATAGCTAAGGTAACACATGGTTTTTCGGGTGCTGACATAACAGAAATTTGTCAACGTGCTTGTAAGCTCGCTATAAGGCAAAGTATTGAAACTGAAATTCGAAGGGAAAAAGAACGTGCCAATAATCCATCGGCATCTATGGACGTAAGTATAGACTATTTAATAGCATATGCTTTACGCAATTTTTTTTTTACGCAATTCCACGAAGTTTCCGATATTGGAAATAATAAGTAGATGGTAATATATTTGTACATTCAATGTATGTGCGACTAGAGAATGTATTTTTCGTTAATCTAAATACGTATCAAAACAATAGAACATTCTGATAATAGTTTTGTAGATACGGAAGACTAGAATTACACTATCACGCTACTAGTTTTTGGGATATTTTCGCATTTTCGGTGTTTACAATCTTGTATAGAAAATTTAATGCCGCCGAATTTCAAGTTCTTTCTATGAGAAACATATTGGCAACAGAAATTTTGAAATTTATTCGGTTTTGATAATATTCGGAAACTAATGTTCGGACACTTAAAAAGACGATAACCTTTTAAATATTGGACCACACGATTTGGACATTTTTGGGAAGCTAGAGCAATTACTTTACTACAGGATGTGGAAAGAAATTTTTTCAAAAATTGCGATTGGTCGGAATTGTAGAGGAAAATACTAAAAATTACATTTTATAACATTTTTATGTGTGCGGATCTATATTGAAAATTTAATAAATATGTTTTGTAGATCTATGTCAATTATATACATCGTGAAAGTTTCATTGAAATCGGTTGATACAGGAAAAAATAACAGGCATTGGAAGGTGCAAGAGGAAAATCGTGAAAATCTGAAATTTTTACCATCTTTAAACGTTTGTAACTCATTGTAACGTCGGCCGATTTTGATGAAATTTTCAGAATATATTTAATTGATACAGATCCGCGAAACGTATTTTATAAATTTTCCATACAAGCCCACATAAGAAAGTTGCAAAATACAACTTTTAGAATTTTCTCTGCAATTCCGACAACTTGCAATTTCTTTCAAAAATTGTTTTCACAAACCAATTGTTCTAGCTTCCCAAAAATGTTCAAATCGTATAGTCAAATATTAAAAGAGTTATCGTTTTTTTAATTATACGAATTTTAGTGGGAGTCACTGTATTTATTTAAGACCAACAATTTTAAACGTGTTATTTTAAATGTATTACAGTCGAATATTATCAAAACCTACAATAAAGATAATAAATGAACTATGACGTATTAGAGGAGCACGCGGAATTGAAAAATGTTTATTAATTCTTTTACGGTGCTATGCCTACCATAAATATCTATTGAGATAATTTCATGTGCTATATTAGATGGACGAAGATGATCCTGTGCCAGAAATAACCAGAGCACACTTCGAGGAAGCGATGAGGTTTGCTCGACGTTCAGTGTCCGATAACGATATTCGAAAATATGAAATGTTTGCACAAACGCTTCAGCAGTCGCGTGGATTCGGAACTAATTTCAGGTACGACAGAGATTTCTATGTAAACGCAGGTAATATTAGATCATTGCATATGAAATGTCCGATATTTTGTAGTTCTTTTTACTATCAACGAATAGTGCGTTGATTAGAAGACTGCGGATCTTTATGCAAAATAAAAATTGCTTGCACCAATTGCAAGCGACTGGCACCACATAAATAGTTTACTCTTACTTTAATAATTTTAACAAGCTGAGGAAAATACATAGATTAGCATTCTTAAATCATTGTAGGGTCATTCCATGCCAAATCGATCACTTTTTGCAGGAACCATCGTCGATTTTGTTCTAAATGAAATATGTTGTAATCCATGTGAAATTAGGGGAGGTTTAAGTCATCATTTTGTTTGGTTTAGAATTTTTTAAGAAATGGCCTTCGAAATTTTCAATTTTTGCCCATTTTGGCGAAAAGGAACTGTTTGTCCGATTGAGCTACATTTCTTCTTGTTTTATTCAGGAAGGATTGGGCTATTACAAAATAATTTTACCAACCTCGACAATCAACTTTATAAATGTCGAAAAATTTAAACAAATTCTTTTTTTACGTTTTTTTCGATGAGGGGCCAGAGTGATTTAAATTTTGAAAAAATATCGTTATATTCCTTGAAGTTTCCCCTTTAAAATGAGCCCTTGAAAAGGATGGAGCTATAAAAATTGGCGCCACAATGAGCTGGTAAAGGACGCCGTGTACCCCCGTTTCAGGTAGAGGCGAGTCGAGCGTAATAAAAATTATTTTGTAACAGCCCAATCCAAACAGTTTCTGAGATAAAAATTCGTAAGTGAGGCCCGTTTTCACCAAAATGGGCAAAAATTGAAAATTCCAAAGGCCTGCCATTTCTAAAAAAATTCGAAACCGTCAAAATGATGACTCCCTAATTTTACATGGACTACAACATATTTCATTTAGAACGAAATCGACGATGGTACCTGCAAAAAGTGATCGATTTGGCATGGAATGATCCATAGATTAGCACTCTTAAATCATTGTAACCTTTCTACTATTTTAAATTGCATCCACTCGTTTTTGCTATAAATGCATAAAATCCGCAGTCTATTGATTAGTCACATTTTCACCAAATATCACATAATGCTATCGTCGATATGTTGTTTTTCCACACATACATAAAAGAGTATGCGACAATCTCATTGATTGACGTTGAAATCAAATTTATTTCGAAGGAAATTTATACCGTCCCGCTTATAAGTCTTAGGACAGTGATCATATTTGTATTCAACTCTGTAAAAATGAAATAATCGTTGAAGGATGCGAACAAATTTTTCCTTAATTTAAAGGTTTACATATCAAGGAAAGGATGCTGCATTCGTATATGAAAAATCTTACCAAGAAGTAAAAAAATATTTATATTTTCTTTTCATCGGAGAATCCTCCACGTTTCTTTATTACAGTTTCCACTATTCTTGGCATCCGCGTGATCAATTTTTTCATACTTTCTGTTGTTATATTATTCCATTCTCGTTCCAGAATATTCCATAAATGTGTTTTCGAAGTAAGGCAAAAGTTTCGTACCTGTCTATCCAATTCATCCCATAATTTTTCTATGGGGTTAAAATCTGGTAATCGGGGTGGCCATTTCATAATTTTTAACGAATTATTACATTGAAATCGATCCAAATAGTTTCTACATATTTTTGTACATATAATACAGTTAAAGGTTCATAATCTATACGAAATACCAAAGTTTTTAAGAGGTGTCCTAAGACTTATGAGCAGGAGTGTATGTGTAAATTAAAATTGAAGATAGGATCGTAAGCTTTGTACCTCAAAGTGACGTACAATGAACCTGTCAACTGTAATAGTATCTCTTGATCGAAACGCATTGCAACATTTCCATTCTAAGATCGGACATTTCATATGCAACAGCCTGATAGTTCCTTCGAAAACTCATGTGTTCATATTTCACCAGATTTCCGCAAAGCGGAAAATTAATTAGTTAGTTAGAAAGTTAGGTTAGTATATGTACTTAGGGGCGTGCGAGTACTCGATATATTCGAGTATTCGAATTTCGAGTCGAGTCATTGCTCGGTCTGACGAGCCGAGTCGAGGTTCGAATTTTCCGAGCTACTTGAAATCGACGAAATGTTTGAAAAAAATGCGAGCTACTTGAATAAATCAAACGGCTCGAATATTTCGAGTTCGAAATGTTTCGAATTACTCGAATACAGTAAAGTCGCGATTCTTGTCGAACAGCCTGTGTTCTGGACAACCACGTGTGTTATGCACGGTAACTCGAAAGTTAAAGATCTGTACAAATATATTCGAATAATTCGAAGAATTTCGAGCTGAGAATTCAGTTTCAAGTAAATCGAAGTTTTACGAGGGCTCGAATATTCGAGCCGTTTGATTTCTTCAAGTAGCTCGCATTTTTTCAAACAGTTCGTCGATTTCAAGTGCCTCGGAAAAATCAAACGCTCGACTCGGCTCGAGTTTAGCTCAGCTCGTAAATTACGGGTACTCGCACACCCCTAAGTACTGCCGAAGCAAGTACAGTATTTGTTGATCTAAACGGATTGCAACATTTCCATTCTAAAATCGGACATTTCATATGCAACAACTTAATACGTGTCTTCGAAAACTCATGTGTTCATATTTTATCAGATTTCCGCAAAGTGGAGCAAGCGGTACTCAAGATACAACGCAAGGTGATCCTACCTTCCAAGATGACGGTGACGATGATCTTTATAGCTAAGTCTTTGTGTCTCTTTGTACCTCATTACAGCAAGCATACAACAAAAGGGCCTGTTTCTGTTTTAAACAAAAGAGAGGAATAAATGAAATCCAAATATTCGTTGGATATAACATTATTTTATATGTTTGCAGGTCAGATTAAATCGTTTAATATACTTATTACATATTTTTTCATTTCCTTCCCTGTTACGCGTTATGTTTGTCGTTGCTGAACCGTAAAAATAACTGCCATTGTACAATACATTTGCAGATTTAAAAAAAGAAAAGTATAGAAATATCGAGCTGAACACAAACAGTAAACATACGATTAATGAATATTGCATAAAATAAGTTTGTATTATACAAATTATAATTATAATTACTATACTATTGGCGGATAAGAGTTACAAAAAATATTGAATTTTTTTAAGTAAAACAGAATAATTCCATTTCCTTTATTTCATAAATATTCGTTTAAGAAAGTATTTACAATTGCGTGGTAAACGAAAGAGAGGAATAAATAAAATCCAAATATTCATTGGATTTAACATTATTTTATATGTTCACAGTTCAGATTAAATCGTTTAATATACTTATTACATATTTTTCATTTCCTTCCCTGTTACGCGTTACGTTCGACGTTGCTGAACCGTAAAAATAATTGCCATTGTAAAAAAAGGTATGGAAATGTGGAGCTGAACACAAACAGTGATCAAATGATTAATAAATATTGCATAAAATCATTTTGTATTATACAAATTATAATTACCATACTATTGGCGGATAACAGTTACAAAAGACATTGAATTTTTTAAGCGAAACAGAATAACTCCATTTCTTTTATTTTATAAATATTCGTCTAAGAAAGTATTTACAATTGTGTGGTAAACGAAAGAGAGGAATAAATGAAATCCAAATATTCATTGGATATAACGTTATTTTATATGTTTGCAGTTCAGATTAAATCGTTTAATATACTTATTATACAAATATATAAGTAATGGTAAGTTTTCTTATTGGTAAACTCTTTTTACAGGAGAAAAGTTTCATAGAATTTAGGTCCATTGTCAACAGCAGAAGATATTACATAGAAACGAACATTGTGCATGGAAAATAATTACAAAATTATACATTTTTAAAGTATACCACAAATAATATTAGTACCGATAGAAGTATATATTAGATATGCGAGTTTCTGTAATATTTCTTTATATCACGAATCAATGTAGTTTATATTAATTATCTTCTGAATTTTCCTAATTTCGCCTGTTCATATAAATTGGTTCTTTATGTTGATTTTTATTATGTACTTACTTTTTGTTCTTTAAAAGATGATTTTTTTCGCTAGGTGACTAAATTGTGATTACCCTTGAAACATCAGAGATATACTACAAAATGTAATTTGCCACACATGCCAACGATAAAGTGTACATTATATTGAACAGGTAGAATGTCAATTTTATTTTTAATTATTAACACAGTAAATACTTTTACTGTATTTTACTGAATGTGCTTAACGAGACATTTTCCTAAGCTTACATAAACCATAAATACAATTAAAATGTTGCATTCATGAACTATTATTATATTAGTTTTAAACTGTAAACGATCATCGTAGTGATCAAGTTGAAAGAACACATTTTTATAAAGACAACATGACAACCCATACAGTTTTCTAAATGTTCAGAGTATTAAATCCTTAAAAAACGGTAATAAGATATGCTTTTCAAAATGGTTCGCAATGTTAAATTATTCCGGAGAGTTACTTATATATATATATATATTTTCTATAAACAGCAATTTCCTTCCTTCTCGATTATCATTCCTATAAGAGGAACAATATATATATATATTGAGAGCATAACATAAAGATATTTAGTAAAATTGTTCCGGTTCTTTTCCTATAAACGCTTTATTTTCCAGAACACGTATAATATATGTACTATATTTTATGATCGTTATCATGGTAAAAATACTTAATTATCTATATGTCATTTTATGCCAAGCATATTTATACGTTAAATACTTTTAAGCACAATATCTAACTTTTCTCATTGTTTTTAAAGCACTTTACAGCTGCTTTGATTAATTGCATTTATATTGATGAATGATGACAACGTATCGATACAAAGATACTTTTGCAAAAATCACAATCCGATGAAGGAAGTTGCACTAATCCTTTTGGAATATCAATTCCCAAATATCATAACAAAAATTGTATCTTATTACAGGATAATTTTCGAGTCAATTACACAACTGATATACGCTCGATAATTTGTTCTCTTATAATCAGGGACCATAACTGTTATAACGAAAAAGAAAAAAAATCGTGGGATAACAAGTATTTCATCGACTAAAATCCTATTGGTTACAAATAAGGATTATAGGTAATCGCAAATTTTTTTCTCTTGTTGGTAAATGTTATCGTTGAGAGAAATTCATTTCGATCACTTATAACAGTTATCAATGAGAGAAATTTATTTCGATCGCTCATAACAGTTATTCGATCAGAGAAATTTATTTCGATCGCTCATAACAGTTATCAACGAGAGAAATTCATTTCAATCGATCATAACAGTTATTGATGAAGCAAATTTGTAATAATAATTATTAAATAGTACAACTTTCAAATGGTAGACAATCAATCGTTTCATAAATTTTTTATTCATAAAATTAATTGCTACAATCAAAATTGAATGTGACAAACCAACAGATTTTGTGTTGTTCTTATGGTCTGTTGATTCGTCTTGTCGTACGAAACCTTCTCAATGAATTTCACAGGCTTGCTCCATCCGAAAAAGAGTGGACAACTCAATAATTAAATAAGCACCAAAATGAATTTTCTCATCAATAATTATTATGAACAAGTGAAAATAAATTCGATCATCGATAGCTGTTATGAGCGATCGAAATAAATTTCTCTCGTCGATAACTGCTTTGAGCAATCGGAACAGTTTTTCTTCATCGATAACAGTTATCGAGGAGGATCCAATTTTTTGGACACTGATAACTGTTATTTGTAACCGAAAAGTATAAAAATCGATATTTTTTAATCATTTCCTCCCTCGAAATTTTTTCTTTATATTTTGTGTACATTATTTCAAATTTCAATAATAATCAACTTTGCATTAATGATTTCTATCGTAGAGAATTTTAGAATAACTGTTATTTATGGTCCCTGCTTATAAGTTATAATCATTCATGCCGAACACTATGTGTATGGAGTTTTTCTTTTTTTTTTTAAATGTACAACCTTTGTCACGACCATGAGCACATAACGTTGGTCTGTACATATACACTCCTGCTCATAAGTCTTAGGACACCTTTGATTTTTAGTAAAACTCTGGTATTTCATATATATTATGAACCTTCAACTGTATTAACTACATAATATAAATTTAATGATAACGATCCAAAACACACGTCAAAAATAAGTAAAAACTATTTGGATAATAATTCATTGAAAATTATGAAATGGCCATCCCAATCACCAGACCATATAGAAAAATTATGGGATGAACTGGATAGACAGGTACGAAACTTTTGCCCTACTTCGAAAACACATTTGTGGAATATTTTGGAACGAGAGAATGGAATAATATAACAACAGAAAGAATGAAAAAATTGATCACGCGGAGGCCAAGAATAGAGGAAATAAAGAAACTGTAATAAAGAAACGTGGCGGATTCTTCGATGAAAAGAAAATATAAATATTTTTTCACTTGGTAAGATTTTTGGTATACGAGTGCAGCATCCTTTCCTTGATATGTAAACCTTTAAATTAAGGAAAAATTGGTTCGCATCCTTCAACGATTATTTCATTTTTACAGAGTTGAATACAAATATGATCACTGTCCTAAGACTTATGAGCGGGAGTGTATATGTACGTTTAATTTCGATCGCAAACGTAACTGATTCGTCTTCGTCAGAAATGTCTGATATGCTGGAATTAGTAGATGTCCGTCCTTTGCGTAACAGGTGGAAATTCCGCGTCATCTTTCAAACGAAACGAACCCGAATATCCTGGCGGACTCTCGGTTGCTGCTATCATCTCATGATACTTCTCTGAATCTATAAATTCATTTATGTACGTCCAGTATGATCGTTTCAAATTTGCGAATTATTTTAAGCGGATATAACGATAAAGATGTATGAAACTGAATATCAATGATAATAGATATATATTCTTCACGGTTAATTGGTATGTGTATTTGCGTACTTTCTCTTTAACTTTGATCGTCGAGGAACGTTCCGGAAGTCTTTAAACAAAACACGTGTGAACAATATTTCAATTATCATTGCTTTCTTTACAACGCAGTGAAAACATTTATTAGTTAATTATTACTAGTCATTTCAATGAGTACGCTCACCAAGACAAAACTGATGATATGAATACGCAAGTGATTCATTATTTTACAATCGTACATTATTAGTAGATGTAATCTGAAGTTATAAATAATACAAATTGCATAAGTTGGAAAACAAACAAAATTGAGCTCTGTTCAGAATTAAATTTGAAATAATAATATATGTTGTAGGAGGAATTTCTTTGTTAAAAAAAACTATACCCAGATAGCACAGAGACATCTCAAAGACAGCTGTGAGACGCCTGCCGCAAGATATTCGCCGTCTGAACGGCTCCCGAAAGTCTCCTGAATGTCTTGTGTTAAAAAACGGTACGTCTTAGAGACGTCTTCAGATGTCTTTTAGACGTAGTTTAGGCGTCTTTTTAGACGACATCTCCGAAAAGACGTCTCTAAGACGTCTTATTTCAGATGTAAAAACGACGTCTTTAAGATGTCTTAAAGACGTCTCTAAGACGTCTTATTTCAGATGCAAAAACGACGTCTTTAAGATGTCCTAAAGACATCTTTGAGACATCTTATTTCAGACATAAAAACGATGTCTCCAAATAGACGTCTTTAAGCTGTCTTCAAGACATCTTTTTGGGACGTAAGACGTTCAGATCTAAAAACGATGTAAAACAGATGTCTATGAGACGTCGGGTGCTATCTGGGCAATTGATTGAATTAATAGAAAACATTATTTATTTTTAATATTTATAATAATAAAATGATTTTCTTCAAGAGTATTGTTAAGAAGCCATGGTTAAAAATGCATTTGAAGAATAAATAATATTAGTAAAAAATATAATGATAAAAATATATGAATATACGCAAGTGATCCATTATATTTAAGAATCGTACATTTCTAGTAGATATAATCTGAAGTTATAAATTTCTAAATTGTATGTAATTATAAAACAAACAAAATTGAACACTGTTCAGAATTAAATTTAAAATAATGTTGGAAAAACGAGAAATTTCTTTATTGAAAAAAAAGTATACGGTTGATTTTTCCAATAACACTTAATACGATTGATTGAACTAACAAAAAACATTGTTCATTTTTAATATTTATAATACTAAAGTGATTTTCTTCAAGAGTATTGTTAAGAAGCCATGGTTAAAAATGCAGTTGAAGAATAAATAATATTAGTAAAAAATATATGAATATATGTAAGTGATTCATTATAATAAATATATTATATTTAACAATCGTACATTATTAGTTGATATTCTGGAGTTATATAAATATTTACTTCCAAATTTCATGTAATTAGCAAACAAACAAAATTGAACTCTGTTCAGAATTAAATTTGAAATAATATGGGTATAGTGGAAGTTGAAAATTCGCAGTATAGATTCTAGTGGAATTGCAGATAGTAAATTCTATTCTATTCTGCGCAATGTCAACACAAGAACAAAATAAAATTGTACAGTACAATTGTACATTAAAATTACAAAGTAATTTTTATAAAGCCACTATACGTTCTTTCTACCAAGTATTACAAGCTTTAAGCATTATTAAATTGTATACGTTATTTTTGCTGACATGAGATATAAAATATTAATAATAGCTGCTTATATGTTTTCATCGTTAATCATACAAATTTCGAAAATTACTAAATAAAATAATTGTTAATTCGTTGATGCTTTTCATTCTTGTAGATCAGAAAGTTTGGGATATCTTGTATATATTGTATTTTCATATGTATAATAATATTTGAACGTTGTATTATAACTTTCCATTAATTCCAGTAAGTGTAAAAACTGAACAGAGACCTTCAGTTTTGTTGTATTAAAAATATATATGTTTAGTGCTTGCATGAATGTGTAATATTATACTAAATATAGTTTTAAAAGTTACATTAATTTTTATAACTGTCTAAATCAGGGACCAAAAATAACAGTTACTCTAAAATTTTCTACGAAAAAAATTATTAATAAAAAGTTGATTATTATTGAAATTTAAAATATTGTACATGACATATAAAGACAAAATTTCGAATAAGAAAATGATTAAAAAATACCGATTTTTATACTTTTCGGTTACAAATAACAATTATTAGTCTCCAAAAAATTGGATCCTCCTCGGTAACTGTTATCGATGAAAAAAAACTGTTTCGATTGCTCAAAGCAGTTATCTATGAGAGAAATTTCTTTCGATCGCTCATAACAGTTATCAGTGAGAGAAATTTCTTTCGATCGCTCATAACGGCTATCGATGATCGAATTTCTTTTCACTTGTTCATAATAATTATTGATGAAAAAATTCATTTTGGTGCTTATTTAATTATTGAGTTTTGTCTACTCTTTCCGGATGGAGCAAGCCTGTGAAATTCATTGAGAAGGTTTCGTACGACAAGACGAATCAACAGACCATAAGAACAACACAAAATCTGTTGATTTGTCACATTCAATTTTGATTGTAGCAATTAATTTTATGAATAAAAAATTTATCAAACGATTGATTGTCTACCATTTGAAAGTTGTACTATTTAATAATTATTATTACAAATTTGCTTCATCAATAACTGTTATGATCGATTGAAATGAACTTCTCTCATTGATAACTGTTATGAGCGATCGAAATAAATTTATCTCATCGAATAACTGTTATGAGCGATCGAAATCAATTTCTCTCATTGATAACTGTTATGAGCGATCGAAATGAATTTCTCTCAACGATAACATTTACCAACAAGAGAAAAGAATTTCGGTTACTTATAATACTTATTTGTAACGAATACGATTTTAGTCGATGAAATACTTGTTATTCCATAACGTTTTTTCTTTTTCGTTATAACAGTCATGGTCCCTGGTCTAAATGCATATATATATGTAGATTTAAAAGCGTGTGTAAGACAATTGCATACATCTAAAATAGATTAGTTGATTAAATTTAGATCATATTATCATAGAATAAAAACTGATCATCCGTACCATATAAGAATTTGCTGACTGTTACTATATTTATATTATTCTTCGTTAAGCTTGTGCAAAAAATAAACAAGGGACAGAAAAGAGGATATACCAGTACCTGACATGGAGTCTGGCGAACGTCCGCGTACCACACCCGCGTAGCTATTTATGCAGGCTTCAATGGACGATAAAAAGAAAAAAATTACATCAAGTAAGGTCAGTTGTCTTTTGGGCCCCCCCCCCCCCTTGAGCCCCTGAAGAAATTGCCTATTCAATTGCGAAGGGTTAGAAGCAAGAAAAAAAAGAAAATTCCAATGCATAATCGATCAAGGCCTCCTTACACTTGCATACACACGCATACACACATACTGAGTCAGTAATTAACATTTGTACAAAGAACTTCATGAATCACGTTCATTTGATTCTATATCTACGATTAGCGCTAATTCACGTAAATATATGACAATAAAGAAAGCTAGAAAACACGAGTAATATTTGTACTGTATCAGGGCTCGAATGAAACTGTAAAACTTCTACAAATAAAAGTTATCTTGTAAACTTCAAACTTTCAAATGATCTCTTTTCTGTTTTAAGTTAGCTTTGTACATCAACACTTTAATTCTGTTATATTCTGTTATATTGGGTTGGAAAGAAAGTTCGTAGCATTTTCAAATTAAGAATCGGAGATAAAATTAAGATATTTCCCAGATAGCACCCGAGGTCTCATAGAAGCCTGTTTTACGTCGATTGTTGGTCTGAACGTCGTCCCAAAAAGACGTCTTTTCGGAGGTGTCGTCTAAAAAGACGCTTAAAAGACGCCTAAAAGACGTCTCTAAGACGTACAGTTTTGTAACACAAGACATTCAGGAGACTTTCGGGAGCCGTTCAGACGTCTTTCAGACGTCCGAATGTCTTGCGGCAGGCGTCTTACAGCTGTCTTTGAGATGTCTCTGTGCTATCTGGGTTATTCATATGTCGCAAAAAATAATAGAACAGAATGGGAAATATGTTATTGAATAAATCTATGAATAAATTTATCTGAATTTTAATTTACAAACGCTATATGAACTTTCGTTCCACCCCAATAAAAGTTCAATTTTAGCAGTTACTTGATATTTGGATAATATAAAAGTTTTGAAGGAACGCTTATTTCTCAATAGATATTTTGGAGTAAAATATAAAACTAAAAAAGATCAGTACCCTTGATTCATTGTTGTTCCTTGAGAAATTTAAATTTGTTTGAGAGCACTTTAACTATTTCTAAGCAGAATAACCGTCACTGCCCAACTGGAACTGTTTCCCATTTCCGAAAATTTTCTACAAATTTTCTATTTTCACATGGAATATATGGAGTGAAAGTTTCAGTGGATTTATAACGGGTTTCTTAGAACAGAAAAGTTGAAAGTCAAAAACTAGCTGTTACATCAGAACTGATGGAAAATTTTAACAGTTTGTTCCTTCTAGCCCTCGTACTTATTAGTTATACATTGCTGAAAGTATTTTTTTCTTCTTCAAATAATCATCTTGTAAATGACAACTCGATTTATAACAACTTACAAAATATAGTATCTATATATTTGATTTCTTCAAATACTTAATCTCACTTCGTTTTGCAAAATACTTTTCTTCAAATGATATAGATATACTGAACTGTTGTGTTCGAAAGTTTAGATAAAAATTGAGGATCTCAATTATGTGAAACAATATTTGAAATTAGGCGCGGTAACTTTTATAAGATTGAAAACATTAATCCATCTATACATGTGATACAATGTGTTTTTCACATGTGATGACAGAATTAAACACAATCAACTTGTTATTAATCACAGTATATAATAACAACTGTTTAACATCTTAAAATAGATGGTATACATTTTATTCGATTGTTACAAATGTCTACAAACATTTGGATTACTTTTTTATTGTCTGTTTTTATTATAAGATTACATCTTTAAAAAAGCAACAATATATATATGTTAATAAATTATCAATAGACTGCGGATGTTTATGCAATTTTCCATTTCTGCAGACAAATTTTAAGAAAGTGGCACCAAATAAAATTCTATTTTCATTGGTAATAACATTTGTAGATGCAAAATAAATCAAAATCGTGCTAAATTCTGTTGAATTTAATACTTCAGCAGTTTTTGGACATTTTTATAAGCCATAAACGCATAAAGATCCGCAGTCTAATTATCAACATATGCAATTGTTCAGGAATATTCTGTAAGTTCATTAATCTTCTACCATCCATTGTATGCAAAGAAAATATATTTTTGTATATAGTAGGATAATTGCAAAATAAAAATGGTATAATGTAAATATGTAAAAAAGTAAAAATACATGTTAAAATTAATAAAGCGGCATCTACAAGTACAGAAACAGATTTATCTCAACTTATCACAAGAATACAAAGAAGCAAGTGCATCACATTAAAAAGCCTCGAGAAGATCAATTTAAGAACTACTGTCAAAAGGTAAAGAAGTTAGAGAAAAATACAAATATACACAATGATCATGGTCTAATGAAACTAAAACATACAACATTTCATCAAACAAATATTTTTAATAGTGTAGTAAAAGTAAATCTCTGCACCTGTAATTACGTAAAGAAAACTACGAAGACCAGAAATATTATTAGTCAAACATTTATCTATTACCAAATATTTAATAACTTAATAAAATCAAAATCTTTTAATTATATTTTTAGAACGAAAAATTACATTTTTGTTGCTGATTCTTGTTACAAACAAAGATGTAGAAATTCTATAATTCCATCGATCCCATTGTTCAATGTCTATATTGCACCAATTATTTACGTACATATTTACGTTAGAATGGATTAATCAAAATTTGAAAATATTTTTTTAAATGCAAAGCACGCATGTGAAATATCAAAATTTTTCTTTTATTATTTGCAAGTGATAAAATTATTTAAAACGTTAAAACATTGTTCTTGTATACTGTGCTACAAGCTTAACAGTAATTATATTTCATTTCGTTATCTTCTATTTTACCATACATATAGAAAAGAGGCATACATATGCAGTATACAGAGTGTCTCAGCTGAAGCAGGCCACTTAAATATCTTTATCTAAATATCTTTATCTTTAATGGCATAAAAAATATTTATGGCATAATTTAAATGATATCGAAGGAGGAATATCATAGAAGAACAATTCTTTTGTCCGGTTATTTTTTCATAGTTTTTTCAAGGTCATCGTTATTTTTTATCGGGAAAACTTATTATTTTTATTCCATCTTGTAGCGGCTGAAAAAATACATTTGAATATGCTTAAGTCATTACCTTCAGGTCACCTTGATTACCAAAAAATGTGAATAATTGTAGGATAATATTAGGATTACATTTGAACTTACTATTTATATTATAAGTGCTCAAAGTGATGTCCGTCGGCAGCAATACACTTTCTGACACGATCAATCATGGATTGCGATACTCTTTCTATTGTTTCTGATGAGATAGCAGCAAAAGTTCTAATTATGTGATTCATCATTTGGAGTGGTAGGTTGCTGTTGGTAAACATCTTCTTTTAGTTTTCCCCAGAAAGAAATCTAACGGAATCAGATCCGGTGACCGTGCTGGCCAAAGTGTGGGACCATTACGTCCAATCCAACGATTGAGGAATTTTCTATTTAATACTTGAACCGCTGCTCGTGAGTAATGAGCTGGACAACCATCATGTTGGTACCACATAATCGCACGAACACTTAATATCACATTTTCCATCAAGTTATCCAGATCGACCGATAAAAATGCTGCGTACCTATCTTCGTTTAGTATTCCGTTAATAAAATAAGGGCCGATGATTTTGATATTTAAAATCCCACACCTAACATTCATTGTCCACAGTCTTTATCTATCTACTTGTCTCATCCGTCGTGGGTTTTCTACAGATCAGTAGTGCATATTTCTAAGATTTACCTGGCTGTGATTGGTAAAAGATGCTTCGTCAGTAAATAGGACTTTTTAAAAAAACGTTTCATCATCTCCCAATTGTTGTAATGCCCATCGACAGAAGAAGAGGCGATTTTCAAAATCTCTGCCGTGGAGGTCCTGACGAAGCGATAAGTGAAATGAGTGAAATTTCTGTATCTTTAGTATACGTGATAAGCTTGATTTATTAATATTAATGTTCCGCTCCAGTTGCCTAATACTAATGTGCGGATTTTGGTTTACAGCAGCAACAACTCTCTGAACATTTGTCTCATGCGTAACAGTTTTAGATCTCTGAGGTTTCTTATTTTCAACAGTACCAGTGTGCTCGAACTTTTTAATTGTTTTAGAAAACGACGAACGCGATGGGCACTTCGAATAATAATAATAATAAGTCATGGGACGCGTTTACGTATTACTAACGAGCTCTTCGCTAACTTAACTAAGAAACAGACCTAGGTCATAACAGTTGATACACATTTGTTGCTGCCGCCTGTATCGCTGCTGACGGACATCACTTTGAGCTCTTATAACATAAACAGCAAGTTCAAATGTAATCCTAATGTTATCCTACAATTTTATCACATTTTTTGGTACTCAAGGGCACCTGAAGGTAATGACTTAAGCATATTCAAATGTATTTTTTCAGCCGCTACAAGATGGAATAAAAAAAAACAATAAGTTTTCTCAATAAAAAATAACGACGACCTTGAAGAAACTATGAAAAAATAACTGGACAAAAAAGATTGTTCTTCTATGATATTCCTCCTTCGATACCATTTAAATTATGCCACAAATATTTTTTGTGCCATTACAAATAAAGGAGATATTTAGGTGGCCTCCTTCACCTGAGACACCCTGTACATAAGTTTGAAATGAAATGTATAAAAATTATGTTTATATTTTAATCAAGCGTTGATGTTGTTGACGTCAAGCACAAACAGTTGGTCGATTTAATTGTATTTCAAATTAGAAGTTGAACTTCTGTTATTTAAAGAATTTTAGTTTCGCTTCTTTCGATTAAAACTTGAAATAAATATCATTTAACAGAATTATTAAGCATATGTATCAATAAAGTACTTACAAACAACTGAATGATACATATACATATATAAGTTCATTGGACTTTATTGAAATTTATTAGAATGTATATTTGATTGTAAACGTGATCCGTTGAAATTTATATTATGAACACATAGCCAATAAACGAGCAATTTATTGGTTACTTTTTATTATATACGTTGTGTTCATTCCGCTTTTTCATTCCACGTTATGTATGTACATATATTATGTAAAATAATTATGACAGGCATTATATGTTGTAGAAAAAGATAATTTTTCATTATTCACAGCATAAGAAAAAAACCATTTATCATTTTACTCAATATCCATTTATATTCATGTCTACGTGTACAAGATGATATAAATTAATTTGAAATATTATATAACAGTTGTCGTATTTAATGTATAAAATTAATGCTACATTTAATGTTTGTATTATATATATATAATTGAAAATACAAAAACTGTGTATAAGAGGAAGTACCACAATCTCCAGAAATTGGTTTTCTTAAAATGAAATGTAACATTCATTTCGCTTTGTAAATTTACAATTTCTTAAACAGATCGAGTCCAAATACATTATTTACAAAAAATGCATATATATATATGCATCGATAAAGCATTACTGTATTTATATATATATATATATATATTAGTCGCGATATATGTAATTACCAATTTGTGCATTCAAGCACAAATTATCCCTATCTTTCACTCGCTCGCTCATTCAGTTACTCACGGATTTACACCAAAATAATTTGCTTGTGTGTATGTTTTATTTGTCTTGCATAAGAAACACGAAAATTAATTTTATGTATATCAACGTTTCAGTATAAAACAATACTCGATTACGTTTGCTTATTTGCATCTGATAAACTATCAACATTTAAAAATGTTACTTTAAAGAATCGTAATTTAAATATATATATACTCAAATATATTTCATATCAATATAAGTTTTACTGTGTTGTTACTATCTGTGAACAATAGATCTTTATCGTCAACTCGCTCAATTTGAAAACCTACATTATAACTTTATACAAAGAAATGTTTATGATATTGTCATACCTGCGTTTTGTACTATTCGTGTAGTATTCGCTGCAGGAGTTTCTCCCGATCCTGATCCTGCTGTAGATACGCTGGCACAATCTACTTCATCTCGTTTGCCATCTAATCTATAAAATTTTAAATACATTTATTATATGTTTCTCAATATAAAGTTCCTACAGAAAGCAAAAAGAAAAACTTTTCTGAATCAGTCTATTCTGAAATACAGGCTAGTATGATGAGAGCGGATTTTATGCATTTGTTATAACATTAGAAGAATTTCAAACTACTGTTATATTATTTTCAACCTATTAAGCATGTTAAGAAAGAAAATCAATTTCTATTTCACTCCAGTTTGTCGCAAATCAGGTAGAAAATTTTTATTTTGCATAAAGATCCGTTCTCTAATGATGAGACTAACTTGACTAGAGGAATTAGGAAAATATTTCTGAGTAAGCCTACATTTTTACTAGAAGAGGCACAAACCTACAAAGGGAACTTCGTTGTAATGAATTGATTCATAGGAAAAATTTTGTTAAAATTTCTCAATGTGAACTATAATAGTAATAAGTTTCTTAAGAAACAAAACATGAAGAAACGGTGAATATATAGTAACAAAGAAGACAGTGTCATTTCATAGTGCTTAATAATGAATAATGAAAATAGAAATAATGAATAAAGTACATAATAATGAAAATAGATTACAAATCTTTATGCAAAATAAAACTTCCTTGGTACAATTTAAAAAGATTTACGAGCTAACACGCCAAAATTGAAATAAATAGAAAATTAGCAACAGGCAATTCATGAGTGTTTCAGATTTTCTTCACATTTGAATATGTTTTGTAGCTTTTCGTGACATGTGAAAGAATCTCGAAGGATTTTTCGATATTTTTAAAATTGTTCGTTTTACAAAAGAGCGTCAATCTATTTTCATTAAATTATAACAGCTGAATTAACAAACCGACAAAAATGAGATTTCAGGAGTTTATAGTGAAAACATAAGAGTATCCAATAAAAATGATGTCAGTTGAGAAAAATGATTTTTCCACCATTTATTTTGAAATTGTTTTAAACAAATGTTTTGCAGCAGGAGAAAATTTTAAAATTGGAAAAAATTAGGATGTAGCCCCAAGTGTCTTCTTTGCGGACACTTTAAAATTGAGGAAATGAAAATTATTTGAAATGGACGCTGCACCGCAATAAAATGCCTCAGATGGCCGACGTACAGCATTTATATCTGCTGTTGTTATACCTACCATATGCAGTTAGGAGCATAACTGATTACGCCCTTTAAATCAATAACTTTTTTATGAATGGACCAAACGACTTCAACTTCTCTGTAAGGCTAAAAGAATTAGTTTAGTAAGTGACGTCTAAAAACTATTTTGAAAAAATGCATTTGTTTGGAATTGTGAAAATTGATTTTTACAACTTTTTGTAGCTGTGGGCCAATGACGAAAATTTCAAAAATGTATTTTGTAAATTCGTATAAATTAAATATACCTTCTGAAAATTTCCCCAGATAGCATCCGACGTCTCATAGACATTTGTTTTATGTCGTTTTTATGTCTCAACTAAGACGTATTTTCGGAGATGTCGTTTAAAAATCCGCCTAAACTACCTCTAAAAGACGTCTGAAGACGCCTCTAAGACGTACCGTTTTGTAACACAAGACATTCAGGAGTTTTTCGGGAACCGTTCAGACGCCCCAAGGTCTTGTGGCAGGCGTCTTACAGATGTCTTTGAGATGTCTTAATCCTAAACGGGTCATTGAAATTGGTTAATTGGTTTACGAATTATAAACGATCAAAAGTGTTAAAAATTGCAATTTTTCATGATTTTCGGCCTAGAACTGCCATTCTTACCACTTTTGATCGTTTATAATTCGTAAACCAATTAACCAATTTCAATGAAATTTTCAGAACGTATATAATTTATACGAGTTGACCAAACACATCTTAAATTTTCGTAATTGGCCCAGCTAAAAGAGTTGAAAAAACCAATTTTTACTATTGTTTTTCACAATTCCGACCAAATGCATTTTTTCAACATATTTTTTAGGCGTCATTTCCTAAACTAATTCTTCTAGCCTTACAGAGAAGTTGAAGTCGTTTGGTCAGTGTGTAGACTGCGGATCTTTATGCATTTATGGCTTCTGAGAATTTTCAAAAAATGATAGAACACAAAATTCTACAGTATTTAATACGATTTTTATTTATATCAGACCTATAAAGGCTACTACCACTGAAAATAATATTTTATTTGTTTTCACTTTCTTAAAATTTGCCTAGAAAAATTAAGGATTGCACAAACATATCCGCAGTCTAGTGATCAGTTATGCTCCTAACTGTACCTATGTGATCGCCATAGGATTTAATGCCGTTATAAATTACTAGGAAAACTCACTCTGCGTCAATAATATTAATTTTTGGAAATGTTTACTATCACTGTCCAATGGACATCGTGAGAAAATGGCGAATACGTCCACTGGAAAATGATGGAACAGAGTGTGAAGGAAGTGTAGAATGAAGATTTAATAAATTGTTGAATAATGTTTTATGATTAATAATTAAATAACCCAGATCTACAATAATATGATTACTAGATAGCCGATTTTTATGCTAAATAAAATGTTTATACATCATTTGCATGGAAATTAAGCTAAATAAAGATTTATTTCTCATGCAAATAATTTTAATTAATTGAAAATAACGTCTCCATATTTTTACATTTTTTCAATGTTTTTACTGTTTTAAGTTTCACCCACTCATTTTTGTCATAAATGCTGTCCGCTGTCTAATGATTACTAATGATACAATCTCTGATTTTTCACTGTCTGAGTAAATAAGTTTATCAATTGAATCCTTTGGTATAAACTATTAGGTCGTTGCATATGAAATGTTCGATTTTGAACAATAACGTTAAACAACCGCAAATTTTTCTAACTGATCAATTTATACTGTCATTGAATTACAATCTTTCTTGATTGTATTACGGTTTTTGGTCATTCACGTCGCCTCCATTTTGTAGTTTTCCTTTACTATCAACGAAATATCATATAATGCTATCGTCAAATGTTGGTTTTCCACTCATACAAAAAGAGTGCACGAAAAATCATTTATTTAAAAGTAAAATTATATATTTAAGCTAGAATTGAAGACAGAACCTTGCGAATCCACTTTGTACTTGGAAGTGACCTACCATAAACCCGTAAACTGTAATAATATTTCTGGATCAGAACGCTTTACAATATCTGTATTTTAAAATTGGACCTTTCATACGCAACAACCTAATATAAACGAATGAACAATTTTGTAAATTGTTTATTGTCGGGGGTCTTAATCAAAGGACTTCTTTATTATTTTTATTTGGCGTTCTAATAGTCTGCGCAGACTGGCTCGAACAAGTCACTTCGAAGAGCAGTCTACGCCATCATTACACCGAATTTTAAAATAATAATAAGTCATCATTATCGAAATATATCGAATCATATTGTTGTAGATCTGAGTTATTTAAATATTGATCATAAAACCTTAAGTTTTATGTTATTAACACCATTTTCCAATGAACGTATTCTCCATTTTCTCGCGATGTTCATCGGACAGTGATAGCAAATGTTTCCAACAATTATTATTATTGAGGAAGAGTGGGTTTTCCTAGTAATTTATAACTAGACTGCGGATCTTTATGCATTTATGAAGAAATTGATTGGGTGAAATATAAAACTGTAAGAGATTAAAGAAATTCAAGAATGTTGTAATGTTGCTTTTAATGCAACAAAGTCGTTAAGAGATGAAATCAACTTTTTATGTTATTTCTGCTTCCCACGATCTATGCAAAACATTTTTATTTTGCATAAAGATCCGCAGACTATTTATAACTGTATTAAATTCTATGGCGGTAGCGTAGGTACACTTTAGCCCCTTGCCCTACAATATCGTGATGAAGATTCTGAATAGAATAAATCTAATAAATATATATGTATCATATTCTATTTTCGTTCCGTTAATGTATAGTTATTGAAGAACATAAACATACAATAGATATAAATTTTCTCCTTTTTCAGGAAATTACGAACTACAAAGAAAGTTCTAATCACTGAAGTCGTATCATTTCGCCAATTTTAAAGTATCCGTAAAGAGGACACTTGGGGCTATATTCTAATTTTTTCCAATTTTAAAATTTTCCCCTGCTATAAAATCATTGCATTTGTTTCAAATAATTGCAAAACAAATGGTGGAAAAATCATTTTCCTCAACTGACATAATTTTTATTAGATATTCTTATTGTTTCGCTATATACTCCTAAACACTTCTTTACGTCGGTTTGTTATAATTTAATGAAAATAGGTCGACGCTCTTCTTACATGTTTGTAAAATGAACAATTTTCAAGATATTGGAAAAATCTTTTGAGATTCATTCGTATGTCGCTAAAGCGTCCGATTTTCGCACGGAATCACCCCAATATCAAATGTATTTGTTTATTGTGTTGCACATTCATATTTTCTCTCTTAACAAACATGTTCCTTACATTTCCGAGATCGAGATAATGCAGTTTTGTTAGCTAGTGGAATCTGACATTGCATCTTGTACTATTGTAGTTCTTAATTCTATCTTACATAATACAGCAAAATTTAGGAACATAGCTACCAAATTGCAGAAGAGAATAGCTGCAATTTATTACAGTTATATTTCTTAATCGTATTATCAATTTCATCAGCGAAAAATAACATCAATATAATCACACAAATCGATTACATTACACACTTCGTAATGCATTTTAGTAGTGTTTAAATTTAATAAATTCGATTCACAGAAAAACGCCAGATATTTATCCAAATAATATATTGTTGGTGTCTAATAACTATACTCCGGATTTTATGCATTTGTGACAAAAATGAGTATGTGCGGTTTAAAACAAAGTGAAAAGATTAAAAGACTTTAAAAGTATTAATATATTATAATTACCACATTAAAATTATTAGTAAAAACTATAGATTTATATTTAGCTGCTGTATCTTGCAATTGATGCTCAAACTTTTTATTTTGCATAAAGATCCGGAGTCTTCTAATAATAATATGAGACACGGGACGACACGATCGGACGGTTTCTTTGCGAATTCCTATTGCATTCTTTCCGAGTATCACGTTATGAGACATCGACAATACATATGTAAAATAGTAATAATAAATGATTTCAAATATCGATCAAAAGATCTTCAGACAAAGACTGTCTCAGAGTGTTTTAGGTATTTTCTGAAGTTACAAACCTATGCTGTTTTAGCAGCGTACAATCTCCACCTTCTGTTGTATCCAAATTATAAACGTACAAATAGCCATCTGCGCTAGCCACCAACAACCTAAGCACTTCGTGTACTCTGTACGACAATAGAAATATTTCTGTTAAAATGTATCATGTACGCAAGTACGTCTATGAAATTTGTACATTTAATTGAATTGTACTTACTCTGTGATGGCACATACATTCTTTAACCCTTGAAATGGCAAATGGACACTGGCAAAGGCACGTCCCTGATTAAAAACGTCAGTAACTTGTGAAGGTAAATAATTAGCAGATGCTGATACAGCCTTCGATAAATACCCCATCCAAGTTTGTGACTCTTCTGTAGCTTGTTTCAGTCTGTATCACAAGAAAAATACAAAATTTAAATACAACAGTAGTAATACTTCTATCGGAATTAGAAGGAACGATTTACGTACGCTTCATTTGGTATTTCCAACTTGAAAATATGCACTGTTTCCGTATTACTTGAGCAACAAAGAAACATAGAATCCATACTAAAAGCAAGACTGCTTATAGACACGCATCTTTTAACTCCACGACGAAACTCAAACAGTTTTGTACCATCATGAACCTTCAGAGATATAAAGAACCTTAAGCAATGCATCTAAATTTTAGAACTGAACAAACAATCAGTACTATATGAATGATTATACTTACTTGAAAAACTCTAATTACAGTACCCTTCTCGGAAGCGGTAGCTACTTTGGTACCGTTAGGGCAAAATACAAGTGCCGCTAATGGACTGTCATGTGCAGGAATCATGTTTTTAGCTTGCTGGGAAAGAAATTTATGTTTAAATATACAGAGTATACGGGGTGTCTCAGCTGAAAGAGGCCACCTAAATATCTCCTTTATTTGTAATGGTACAAAAAATATTTATGGCATAATTTAAATGGTATCGAAGGAGGAATATCATAGAAGAACAATCTTTTTTGTCCAATTATTTTTTCATAGTTTCTTCAAGGTCGTCGTTATTTTTTATCAGGAAAACTTATTATTTTTTTTATTCCATCTTGTAGCGGCTGAAAAAATACATTTGAATATGCTTAAGTCATTACCTTCAGGTGCCCTTGAGTATCAAAAAATGTGATAAAATTGTAGGATAATATTAGGATTACATTTGAACTTTATGTTATAAGTGCTCAAAGTGATGTCCGTCAGCAGCGATACAGGCGGCAGCAACAAATGTGTATCAACTGTTATGACCTAGGTCTGTTTCTTAGTTAAATTAGCGAAGAGCTCGTTAGTAATATGTAAACGCGTCCCATGACTTATTATTATTCGAAGTGCCCATCGTGTTCGTCATTTTCTAAAACAATTAAAAAGTTCGAGCAAACTGGTACTGTTGAAAATAAGAAACCTGAGAGATCTAAAACTGTTACGCATGAGACAAATGTTCAGAGAGTTGTTGCTGCTGTAAACCAAAATCCGCATATTAGTATTAGGCAACTGGAGCGGAACATTAATATTAATAAATCAAGCTTATTACGTATGTTAAAGATACAGAAATTTCACTCATTTCACTTATCGCTTCATCAGGACCTCCACTCAGTGATTTTGAAAATCGCCTCTTCTTCTGTCGATGGGCGTTACAACAATTGGAAGATGATGAAATGTTTTTTTAAAAAAGTCCTATTTACTGACGAAGCATCTTTTACCAATCACGGCCAGGTAAATCTTAGAAATATGCACTACTGGTTCGTAGAAAACCCACGATGGATGAGACAAGTAGAAAGACAAAGACTGTGGACAGTGAATGTTTGGTGTGGGATTTTAAATAACAAAATCATCGGCCCTTATTTTGTTAGCGGAATACTAAACGGAGATAGGTACGCAGCATTTTTATCGGTTGATCTGGATAACTTGATGGAAGATGTGATTAAGTGTTTGTGCGATTACCAACATGATGGTTGCCCCGCTCATTACTCACGAGCAGCGGTCCAAGTATTAAATAGAAAATTCCTCAATCGTTGGATTGGACGTAATGGTCCCACACTTTGGTCAGCATGGTCACCGGATTTGACTCCGTTAGATTTCTTTCTCTGGGGAAAACTAAAAGAAGATGTTTACCAACAGCAACCTACCACTTCAGAGGACATGATGAATCGCATAATTAGAGCTTGTGGTGCTATCTCATCGGAGACAACAGAAAGAGTATCGCGATCCATGGTTGATCGTGTCAGAAAGTGTATTGCTGCCGACGGACATCACTTTGAGCACTTATAACATAAACAGTAAGTTCAAATATAATCCTAATATTATCCTATAATTTTATCACATTTTTTGGTACTTAAGATCACCTGAAGGTAATGACTTAAGGATATTCAAATGTATCTTTTCAGCCACTACAAGATGGAATAAAAGAAATAATAAGTTTTCCCAATAAAATATAATGATGGGCTTGAAGAAACTATGAAAAAATAACCGGACAAAACAGATTGTTCTTCTATGATATTCCTCCTTCAATTCCATTTAAATTATGCCATAAATATTTTTTGTGCCATTAAAAATAGAGGAGATATTTAGGTGGTCTCCTTCAGCTGGGACACCCTATGTAGGGTGCAATGAAAATATTGATTAATACTTACAAGATTAATCGTGTCAAATATTTGAACTTCTCCAATTGTATTTGAGCCAGGATAGGCTAAATAACAATTGTCACTGTTTATTGATAGTGTGCACAGACCTGCTAAATTGCGTGGAGTGTCTCGAATTGTATGTAGCACCTTCATATCCTTTATATTATGAATATATAATGACTCTTCCAAACATACTACTAATCTCTGCAAATACATATTCTTCGTTTATACAGATTTGTTACACAGTTTAACGAAATTGTAATATTAGAACAGATCATTGTTTACGCTGATATTGACACAACTTGATTCACATATCTATAATTTATCTCTATGATAGACTGCGGATTTTATGCATTTATGACAAAAATGGGTAGTTGCGATTTAAAACAGTGGACAAATAAAAAACATTTAAGAACATCAATATATTAGTTGCAGCTGAAGAACGAAAGATTGAAGAATGAAAGAAATTATTACTTGGCTCTTGTTTGTTGCAGTTGATGCAAACAATTTTTACTTTTGCATAAAGTTCCGCAGTCTAATGATAAATCTCTATAATTTACCATATGACTATAATTTTGTCTCGAATTGTATGCAGCATCTTCATATCCTTTATATTATGAACATATAATGACCAGACTGCGGATCTTCATGCAAAATAAAAATTGTCTGCAACGATTGCAAGAAATAGAAACCAAATTGAACGTTATCTCTTCCCTTAATCTCTGATGCGACACTCATAAAAAGATGATAACTCTTTTAATATTCGACCATATGACTCGAACTTTTTTGAGAAGTTAGAACAATTGGTTTGCTACGCAATAAGAAGAAAATTGCAAGTTGTCGGAATTGCAGAGAAAATACTAAAAGTTGTATTTTACAACTTTTTATGTGGGCTTGTATGGAAAATTTAGAAAACACGTCTCGTAGATCTGCATCGATTGAACATATTCTGAAAATTTCATCAAAATCGGCCGACGTTGCAATGAGCTACAAACGTTTAAAGATGGTAAAAATTGCAGTTTTTCACGATTTTCGGCCTCAAACTGCAATATATCTAAGGATTCTTACATTTCGATGAAACTTTCACATAATTGACACAGATCTACAAAACGTATTTTTTAAATTTTCAATAAAGGCCCACATAAAAAATATTGTAAAACGCAACTTTTAGTATTTTCTCTACAATTCCGACCAATTGCAATTTTTGAAAAAATTTCTTTTTCTTTCTCCTAAAATTTCCAATTTCTCAAAAAAGTTCAAATCGTATAGTCCAATATTAAAAAAGTTATTGGCTTTTTGAGAATGTCCGAATATTAATGGGAGTCACTGTATATACGAAGTAATATAGGTAATATTCGCGTTAAATAAGTATGAAAAAAAATATCCTGCAAACATAAAATAAAGTAGAAATCAAATTTTCATACATAATACTTAGTTACTTCCTTCTGAAAACAAAAGCATGTCAAGCTCTGGATACTGGAACAAATTCATTAAACACAATGATTCATAAAATTTGATGAAATATAAAAGCTGATTATGATCCATAAAGAAAGTACTTGAACATTCGTTTTTTATAATTCTTTTTCTTTGTCTATAAAGAAACTGATTCTATTTTCTTCTCTTGCTATAAAGCAATTGAAATGTGTTTTTTCAGAAATAACTAAAATTATTATAAAATGTTTATACTGTATACTGGAAGAAATTCATTAAACGCAATGGTTCATAAAATTTTTTGAAATATAAAGACTGATTATGATCCATTAAAAAAGTAATTGAACATTCGTATATTTTATAATTCTTTTTCTTTGTCTATAAAGAAACTGATTCTATTTTCTTCTCTTGCTACAAAGCAATTGAAATGTGTTTTTTCCAAGAATAACTAAAATTATTATTAAATGTTTATACTGGATACTGGAACAAATTTATTAAACACAATGATTCACAAAATTTGATGAAACGTATATTTTATAATTCTGTTTCTTTACCTATAAAGGTAGAAACTGATTCTCTTGCTACAAAGCAATTGAAATATGTTTTTTCGAAAAATAACTAAGGTTATTATTAAATGTTTATAAAAAACCATAGAGGTTCATATAACTCGTGCTTTAGTTTACTTTAATTTAGTTTAGTAGTGAATACATCCTCCAAATATTATTATTATTACTTACAGTGGCTGTACAAAGTGTTCGCATACCTTTTAAAATAGAATAACTTTTTTATAATTGTACCAAACGACCTGATTTTTTATAATCAATTAGAAGCATTGGTTTACGAAATGATATGCCAGAAGAATTTTCCAAAAATTATAATTTACAAGGTTAAATGCAAAAATAAAAAAGGCATTTTTTAAAACCTTTTTATTTGAGCCCTTAAAGAAAATTTAAAATGTACGTTTTGTAGATTTATAGTAGTTACACACATGCTGAAAATTTCGTCGAAATTGATTAACATACACACGAGCTACAAGCAGTTAAAAATGGTGAAAATCGTAATTCCACATGACTTTTGACCAATTTCAGCTTAAAATCCACAGAATCGTACATCTTTCGACGCGTGTCGTTTTTTCCTGTGTCAACCGATTTCGATGAAATTTTCAGTATGTGTATAACCAACATAGATCTACAAAACATATATTTTAAATTTTCATTGAGGACCCAAATAAAATAGTTTTACAAAATGCTGTTTTTATCTTTGCATGTAACCTTGTAAATCGTAATTTTTGGAAAGTCTTTTTTGCATATCATTTCGTAAACCAATGCTTCTAATTAAGATATAAAAAATCTTCTATAAAAAGCTTCTATAAAAAATCAGGTCGTTTGGTACAATTATAAAAAAGTTGTTCTATTTGAAAAGGTGTACGAACACTTTGTACACCGACTGTATTATATAAAAATCACTTACTAGTCTATTGAGTTTCACAGCCAAGATGGTGTTTGAGTAACTATAGTAGCAAATTTCGGTTCCCTTCCTGAAGTGACAAACTTTGAGTTTACGAGGTGATGATAAACTGACCATTGCCACAAGGCTGCTGCTGAATAATCGTTCAACGATACATATGTCCACGGTATCTGTTGTGCACAGAATAACAAACAATTCAAGTATTTCACCTTAAAATACATATCCAACTCGATATTTACTTTTCACGTAATACAGGTATTATTACCATTTTCATATATTTTTTCCAGATGGTCGACAGAGTTCAAAGAGAAAAGTTTATAACCTGCTTTTGATCCTACAGCCAAAGATCTGTAACAAATTTCATTAGAATTTCATATCGCCAATTATAGTTCCTTTTTTATACTTCCTGCGTATAGTTAATCGAATTTATTACTTCATACTTCTATCAATATAAATATCTACATTATAATATCGTATAAATACATAGGACCCGGACGTGTACATATAAACGATGTATATCAATAATATAAATTTTACAAAATTACCAGATGGTCATTCGGATAATTACTGATATGATAGTTCTTTATTTCTTAATTATTTAGAACGTTAACAACAGTAAGAAAGCTAATATCGAAAGTACGATAAAACAAGAATTGTTAATTGGTTCTCGCGTGCGAGAAGCATCTCCTTTTACGATACGATCGGTTAAATAACATAGGTGGATGATTAAAACGCAATTACTTGGTAAAACTCGACCACCGATGCACTTGGCATCGAAAACATTGTAACATACGAAACGTATGCGTCAGAAGACGCGATATGGAAAGGAAATGATAGAATGTTTTCGCTGGGCGAGGAAATAAAACTTTTGTAAACAAAAGCTCGTATACGAGTTTACGGAGGGAAAAGTTTCGCGCAAGGGGAACGGAGGGTAGGGAACAAAGGACGATGTCTCCAATTGTCTAGGTTGTTGTGGGCGCGACACTTACGTACAATCCTGATTGAAGTTAACAAAGAAAACACCACTTTGAGGATCAGCAGTTTGATTTGCGAGGTTCATTAGTCCTGATATACTGTATTTAAATCCTTGCGTCAATACATCCACGTTACGCGCGAGATTTTGCATAAATCGCACAGTTGGTGCGCGTAAGAACACTCTTTCTGCACTTCCTTCTTAATTTCTTTCTATATCTCTTTTTCTCTTCAGTTTTATTGCCTTCCTTTGTCACTTAGTTCTTTCTCGCACGTACGCAAATACAAATATACGCACGCGCACGCTTATACAATATTTCGGAACAGATGTCGAATGATGCCTACGAGTTACTAGGTATGTATATACAGCTGTATACTACCATTATTTCATATATTGAACAGCTGACAGTAGTATGTACCTGAACCAGCGGAACGACGGAACGACGGAACGCGCAAACACTGAATCCGATTTTCTTTCTGATATTTTGTTGTCGTCACTGTACAGGCTTCTTTACAATTTCTCCTTGATTTGTATTACTGAATAATATCCTATTATTTTATCAAACTTAAGCTTTATTAAACTTTATATATATATATATATACTATATATGTATATGTATACTATATACATACATATACAGGGTGTTTCGTCTAAAACAGGCCACCTAAATATCTCCTCTATCTCTGATAATACAAAAAATGTTTCTAACGTAATCTAAATGGTTTCAAAAGACGAATCAGATGGAAGAATCGTTTTTTATATCACGATAGGTGTCCAGTACACTTTTCCCGTATTGCAACACGTGTTCTCAACGAAAAATTTTAGAGTTCACGGTCATTTCAAGGTCGTGCTATTAAACATGAATGAATACACAATAATGTTTGCTATAACATACAACAACAAAAAATATGTGTATATATGTAAAAAAACACGAGTGACCTTGAAAAAACGATTAAAAAATTACAATTCATAAAAAACGATTCTTCCATCTGATTCGTCTTTTGAAACCATTTAGATTACGTTAGAAACATTTTTTGTATTATCAGAGATAGAGGAGATGTTTAGGTGGCCTGTTTTAGACGAAACACCCTGTATACATAGATCTACAATGAGTCACGAAAGTATTCGAACCAATTCGAACGCTCTGAAATGAAAAGTTTCACGCTGAATGAATGACAACTTTTGTATACATATATAATTTTCTCTTATTATTTACTAGTAACGGAAATATTCAAGGTGGACTACGTTATTGCCCCATCCTGTATAGTTGATTACATTATTGTTTAGTAGATGAACCAACAATATACATTAATTACACTAAAAATGCTTCTTTTGTATGGATAAAGATTAATCTTTTTGTAAAAATCGCCAATCAAAGTACCGCGATTACGTCGATTTATAACTTTTTCATTTATTGGAGTTCATCGACGAACTGAGAATAATTTTATCGTGCCAGACCAATAGAAAAGGACCTATATATATATATATATAATTACTTCGAATGACAAAACACAAATTTTCTACCTGAATGCCAACAATGCGGAGTGAAATAGGCATTTATTTTCCTTCGTAGTACGTTTAATAAGTTGAAAATAATATAATAGTATTTTAAAATTCTTCTAATGTTTTTAAATGAACGCATAAAATCCGCTGTCTAGGCATCAGGGATCATCCGTTTCGAGGAAGTACAACATATTCGGGACACCCTGTATGTACAGTGAGTCACGAAAGTATTCGAACGCTCAATGAAATGAAAAGTTTCACGCTTAAAAAAATACAAATCATATTACGAATTATAAAATACTTTTGTTCCTATAGTAACATACAAGTATCGTGATTATACATGTTAAATTTAAAGTGTCTTTGATAACATAAACAATACTTATAAAACATTTCTTAGTAACATCGGCTAAATGAACGCCACAAAAGTATCCGAACGATGGAACTTGTGATACAAAACAAACCTTGAACGTGACAAACTGTAAACATTGGCTTCCTCAGTTGGCATTATACACTATTCGCGTTCAGTGCTGCGAGTATTAATAAGATTGTAAAAGTTATATTAATAATGTACACGAAAAAATCAAAAACAAGCATCACTGATAGGAAATTGATAATTAAATGGCACAATGAGGGCAAAAGCTACGGTGAGATAGCTCAATTATTAGGGAGAAGTAAATCTACCGTTTATTACATAGTGGAAAAGTTAAAAACCACTGGAATCCTTCAGGATAAAGTCCGTTCTGGCCGGCCCAAGAAATTAACGAAGATGGAAGAAAATACAGTTGTGCGTGCAATAAGAAAGGACCCTACAATTTCTGGTTCAAAACTTGCAACACTAGTCGCCAATAGTTTTAAAAAACAAGTGCACCCTGAACTTTGTCGAAGAATCCTTCGTGAAAATGATTTTCATGGTCGTATTCCTCGAAAGAAGCTGTTTATTAGCAAAGTTAATAAGCAGAAGAGACTAAATTTCGCTAAAAAATATGTCAATAAAGATAAAGATTTTTGGAAACACGTTATATTCTCTGACGAAAGGAAATTTAACATATTTGGACCAGATGGATGCCACAAAATTTGGAGATTAGCAAATAGAGAAATGGATCTTAAAAACCTACGTCCAACCGTGAAGCATGGGGGTGGATCGATAATGGTATGGGGATGTATGGGAGCCAACGGTGTTGGAAACCTCGTTGTTATTGAAGGAATATTAGATAAATGTAAATATCTGCAAATATTAAAAGATAATTTGAAACAAAGTGCGGAAAAATTAGGGGTAGTAGAGAATTTTCATTTTCAACAGGATAATGATCAGAAACATACTGCACATATCATTAAACAATGGATCATATACAATGTACCCCACATTTTAGAAACACCACCGCAAAGTCCGGACATCAACCCCATAGAACACTTATGGGCAGAAGTCGGCAGACAACTTAGTAAATATAATACTAATTCCAAGGAAGCATTAAAAACCAAAATTTTTGAAGTCTGGAACAGTATAAAGAAAGATATTACTGAAAATTTGGTTGACAACATGCAACGACGTTTGCAAGCCGTAATAAGTGCTCATGGTGGTCCGACAAACTATTAAAACACTGTAATTTGTTTAAAATGTATACTGTTATTTAGTCGTTCGAATACTTTTGTTGCGTTCATTTAGCCGATGTTACTAAGAAATGTTTTATAAGTTATTGCTTATGTTATCAGAGAGACTTCAAATTCAACATGTATAATCATGATACTTATACGTTACTATAGAAATAAAAATGTTCTGTAATTCGTAATATGACTCATATTTTTTAAGCGTGAAACTTTTCATTTCAAAGCGTTCGAATACTTTCGTGACTCACTCTATGTACATTTTTACATATACATTTACCATGTTTATTCTAGCTTTTCGAAGTTATAATATCCAAAAATAAAATTCAAAGTTTTACACTTCTTTCTAGGTAAAAAATATGTATTTATTTTTGTGTATTCGTATACATATACAGTGGCGGATTTAGGGGGAGCGGCTTTAGGATAGCACAGGGCGGAAATATCCAAGGGCGGAAAATTTTCGGAAAAATACCAAAGGCAGAATAATTGAAACAAATAAATAAAAATATTATCCAATTTAAAATTTCAACATCTGTATATATATATATATATATATATCCGATATACAGATGTTGAAATTTTAAATTTATATATATATATCCCCTCGGGGAAGTACATTTTTTGGACACCTTGTATATACATACAAAAACACATATATATATGTATATACAGGGTGTCCAAAAAATGTACTTTCCCGAGGGGATGATTCCTGAGATCATTTGTAGTAACTTTTTCCTTTGCAGAAATGTTCTCCGCGGCTTTGTCAAGAAGTTACTAACGAAAAACACGGGCCAATCAGAGCGCGGCTATGGTTGACGGATTCCAGCTCAGCCAATGCCAGCGCTCGACTCAACGCAAGCAGCCAATAGTCGTGCTCTGATTGATTCGTGTTTTTCCGTAAGCTGCAGAGATTTTCTCAATGGAAAAAGTTACTTCAAATAACCCCAGGAACCTCCCCTTTCAAGGAAGTACAACATTTTTTGGGACACCCTCTATACGTATATCAGTGCGTGTATATGAGCATACATATATGTATGTATATAGTATGGAATAATAGGATATTATTCAGTAATGAAAATCAAGAATAGAATGTAAAAATTTCAAGTATAGTTGTACGATAACAAAATAGCGGAAAGAAAATTCAGTGTTTGCGCGTTTCAAGTTCCATCGTTCCGCTGGTTCAGCTACATCCTACCGTCAGCTGTGATATACATATTTTTACATATATTTTGATATACTTTTAACATATATACGATGTTTATTCCAAACACCGAAAAATATTTATCTTATTTCTTCTTATTTCTGGTCAAAATCGCGGAACACTTACAATTTTACCAGATTTTTGCGGAGCACAGTCGTAAAATGAAACAGTATATATATTTTTTATATTGTATAATAAATAAAAATCACATACAACACAGTTTATAGATCAGTCAAATAGCGAATGACAATCTGTAAATGAAATTAAAAAAAGGAAATTGTCATCATTTTCTTCATGGGATATTTGGGACCTTTACAAATGTTTCCAATATCATCTGGTCGTATGTGTGTGAAATAGCTACTCTCATTTCCCCTTCTATATTTTTCAGCCTTTCACATTTCTTTGTCTTAATATTCGTTAATGTTGAGAAACCAAGCTCGTATAAATCCAAGCTTGTGTAAAATTTCAAATATATTTTATACTTCTTCCTATATAAAAAGTACATATTGTCAATCTAGACTTGTGTCCCCACTCTGCCTTCCCCTTTACGTCACTTTTCCCCACATTTCTGTCGCGGCCCGGTCACGTGACGCGTTTTGTCTTTATCGTGCATGTGTCCAGTACTGGCAGAGAGGGGGTAACTTTTTCCCGCTAATCTGGCGACACTGGTTCCGCGGTCCGTCGACTCCGTCGGCCTTGTGGAATGTGATGATATGCGAGAGCTTTCAGTATTCGCCAGTATTCGCTCCAATTCGCTCGTTCACTGTGCACTCGGTATCGGTAGCAATCAGTAGCTCCGCGACACCCGTACCGCGAGTGCTAAACATGACCGAGTAAATCATTTAAAATGAAAGAAAGAAAACCATTGTTGTTCATTTAAGACTTTACGGTTATAAGTTACCTGTATAAGTCCTGACGTAAAACGAAAACACCACCGGAATAGTTGTTACATTAAATATTTAATTTGATGGGTGACATTGGCATCTTGTGTAGTCAAATTTGTTGATCCTCCCGAAAATCGACATGGATACATCTAGCTTTCATCAACTTTTTGCGGCAATAAAAAATTTTTTACAAGTTCAACGCATTAAAGAGTAAGATATAATAACAAATAGTAAATAACAGACTATTCATTTCGTTCATCTTTGATTGTATATTAATTTGCTTGACTGATTTAGTTTATAATAACAATGGCTGTCTAAACAAACATTACATATAAATTCCTGGAATTATCGTTCGATAACGTTTAATCTTTGCATGGTACTTACATTCGTAGCTGTGAATTATAATCTGTATTTCACTTTCGACATTGTAAACCGCTCTAAAAAATGACATTAAACTTTCAACACGGCATGTTATCTTTAATTTTATTACTTTTGTATACCCATCTCCGTACGAAACCTTACAAGTTCATTCCCTTATCCGATTGAACAAGCTAAATACCTGTTAAAAATACTTCTTACGCAATGAACTTCAGATAGTATGTTGTACATCTATTTTCTTTATCTGTTCATCTATCCTCATTACTTGTTGTACATCTATTTTCATTTTAATCGTACTTACACGAATTTCTTGCGTATGTATATCTTTCAATTTTACCTTATTTATTAGTAGCATTATAACTTTGCATGTTTTGGGTATTTTAATTGGGTGTATTTATAAATGGAATGCATTGGTGTTATACTTATAACTATGGAGAAGTGGGTATAATCACATCACGTAATATTATCCATGGAACATTCAAGTTATATGGACATTGAACTGTATTCAATCTTTATACTATTTCGGAACATAAGGAATGTTATCAACGAATGTAAATTAACAAGTAGGTATTGTACGCATGTGCATATAAAATTTATGTAAAGTTTAATCTAAGATTTAACGTGTATGTAATTTAGGAAATATAATTCGATTTTACATATATTATTATTTTGTTACACGCTCACAAATAGATATACATATGTAACATATATATATAGAAAATTGAGAGGGAGTAGATAAAAGTTATCAAGAGTTACAGATATGTTAAGGATGAGTGATATGCAGTATCTTTAAAAAAAGAAAGAGAGAGAGAGAGATTCTTTTCTAAATTGATAAAATAATAAAAGCAGTTTCAATAGTATATGGTAAAATTATAATAAATCGTAAATATATTTTGTTAAACCAGTATTGTCTATATCCATACGTTATATCGTCTATCTAAAAATTCAGTTTACTTGATTAATATATTATTCCATATTTATCAAGATTTGCATAATTTATATAAGTTTGCAAAGCTATTGCAAACCAGACCAAGTGTTATTATTAATCATTTTCTTGGCTTATCTAGAAAGAATGGACCCTGTCTTTTACATTCAGTATATCATATATACTTACACACTCGCATTTGCAATTTAGTTTCTAATAGTTTACGAGTATAATCATTTTCTTGAATTGAATCTTATTTTATAAAATGTTGTCTAGCTATGCTTAGACGAATTAAGAAACATTAGCTTGTAGTTTGATTTTATTTAATTGAAAAATTGAGTGATTTCAAAATAGAAGGAAATATATATTCAATACAATTAACTGTAAAAAGATGTCTGTAAATGTCACTCATTGGAAAGCTGTTTTTCATTTTAGATCTTGAAGTGGTATTAGTTACTTGAAGGGAATGATATGACTCAATATCCTATAAATATCCTATATATGTATATTACAATATTTTTTAAGATTGATTTACATTGCTTCTTTTCCTTTTATTTAATATGTAACTTTAATATTCTGCAACACTATGAAAGTTAAAGAATATGCCCAATTTTTATATAAATTTGCAATTATTTTTGATAGAAATCTTTTTTATATTTCGAATTTCGAAGCTTCGATTTCAGAAACTTCGAAACTTCGAAGACGATGAGAATCGAAGTTTGCTCCGTAGTATTGTAAATTATTAGAAGATTGAAAAAAACGAAGTTTCTTTATTTTTAATCTAATTTTTGTGTTAATATTTTTATTTATCAAAAATTGTGACATTAAAATTTCGGGCACTTCGAAGACTTCGATACTTCGAAAATTCGAAGTTCCCTTCGTTCCTTCGAATCCTTGGAAGCTTCGAAGGGTCGAAGTTTCGGAAAAGTAACAGCCCTAATAGCTATATAAATGCAAGAGTAACTCCTTGAAAGAAAGATAGATAAATATTAGGTTGGCAAGAAAGTGGTTTCGATATTTTAAGGTGAAATAGAGCTCAATTTTTTTATTCAAGCAATCAACTTTAATGAATAGGATATTTTCCATTTTGTTCAATGGTCTTTCGCCAACAAGAATAAATAAGAAAATTTGATCGATTAAACAAATTGGGTTTTACTTCACCTTAAAATACCGAAATTACTTTCTTGCCAACCCAATAGATATAGATCAACAACTGAATATTTTCTTATTTTATATCGTTTGTACATAAATTCAGCTAGTGATTTAATATTCAATACACTCCAATTCTGGACATATTGAACTTCTATGATTTGTATTAAAACATTAAACCTCTTCCACTGAAGATCATGGTTAGTATTAAATTTCTTGTTTGACAGTATCTAGTATTTCTTGTTGACACAATATATCACAAAAAATAAATAAGCATATTGGACATGTATTGAAAATGCACATATTTAAAATCGAGTAAGGAGGTGCTCGTCAGAATTATAACTCCAGTATATCACTTTAAGTTCACGTAGTTGTAGTTAACCGAGTAGTGGTTTATTTATAATTTCAGAATATGCTTAATAATGTTAAGCAAACTATTTTATATTAGATCAGATGTTTAAAACAGTGATTTGTTCGATATCTATTGAATAGAAAGAAATATAGAGTTAAGTTGTACAGAATAATGTTCATATGTCTTTACAGGATAGAATGGATGAACCCTCGGGCATGTACAAACGAAGCGTACAATCCTACTACTATAGAACACGTAGCAAACGTGGCTACTCATGGAATTTGGGTTGTACCGTCTGTTGTAGGATGTTTAGAACTTATTCGTCGGTCTGTAACATGGACACAATTGGTGTCGGCTTATGTTTATGGTACATCTTTAATTCTTGTTTTTGCAGTATCCACTTTCTTCCATAGCGTGCATTACTGCAATTATAACAGGTACAACAAAATTCATACAGCGTAATTATTATTTGAGACAAAGCGTTACAGTAAGTTACATTGCAGGCAACTTAAAGATGCTCTACATCGTTGCGATCGTGCTATGATTTATATTTTTATTGCTGCCAGTTATTTTCCTTGGTTAAACGTAGACCATTTCCCTCACGATGAGCTGCTGTTCATAATGCGTTATGCTATTTGGATTATGGCGATAATAGGCATACTTTATCAACAAATCTTCCACGAACGATACAAAATGTTAGAAACAATTTTTTATTTAATTATAGGAATCGGCCCTAGCATTGCAATTATTAATGTGGTAAGTATATTAAAGGATATACAGTTGAATCTTGATGACTCGAATCTCAAGGGAAGATCTAAAATCTTTGAGTTATAGAGGTTTCGACAGAGGTTTAGACCCTATAAAAATTCGACTTACAGGGGGTTTGTAAGTAAGTTACACGGGGTGCACCCTTGCAATCCTAGGAACCAGTCTACACTCTTAAAGGCAGTTTTATTTCGATTTATAGAGGTTTTTAAAGTGCAGCTGAAGGGAATGAACAAAATTTTCGAGTTATCAAGGTTTGACTGTATTTGCAAAATGAAATAGTTACAAATTATTGTGAGTTTATATTTTATGGTTCCAGTATAATTATTACAACATTATTGAGCTAAAGATGGGAGGACTTGTTTATGTTACTGGTTTGGTATTTTTTAAATCCGATGGTCTCATACCCTGTGCGCATGCTATTTGGCACCTTTTCGTTGCTATAGCAGCTGGATTCCATTATTATGCAATATTGTCCCATGTTTTCCCTGCAACTGGTTCTCCAGATATTTACGTAGCAGCAGGTGTGCCATCTTTACCTGCGTTAATGAATTCTCAAATCGACGAATTATGAAAATACAAGCCTAAATATTGTTCTTTTGAAAGAAGAAAAGAAAGCCTGAAAAATTAGGATCTCTAGGATATAAATCTTATCGAAGACTGTATTTCGTTGCTGCGTCCAAAGATTTCTTTTTAAGGATTAGATTCAATTGGTAGGTACTTTTCTAAATATTCATTTGTGCAAATGTATTGAGGACAAGTATGTACAGTTTTCCCTTGCTGGCATCGTAGAAGACACAGCAAATTGCTATCAAATGATAAACTCTCTAATTTCCATTGATTCGCGACTCTTAGATATTGCAAGGTCGATAGCTAAAAGGAGTAGCATTGGATGCGAGATAGTAGCGATAAAAGCGAAACGTTAACGAAGGAAAATTGTTCTATATTTCTTCTGTAACATTGTACGATTCGAGAGATAACAAGACGTTTAGAAATAGTGTAAGTTGTTTTGTCTTTACCGTAATTGGCTACTGTTTCGCTATTATTTCATGGCTCACAGTGACTAGGGCTGTTACTTTTCCGAAGCTTCGAAGCCTTCGGAGTTTCAAAGTCTTCGAATCGTATGAAGTTGTACTGACGTAGACGTTATGTATCATAAAATAAGGGGGAATTTGTTTAAAATGCCCAACTTCAATCTTTTAGCTGTGGTGGTGTATTATTTTTACACTCACTGTAATTGCATCAAATATTGCTTTTAATCTTCTAATAATTTACTATGGAGGTTCGAAATTCAAAGTTTCAAAATCTTCGATCTTCGAAGGAAAGTAACAGCCCTAGCAGTGACTGCACCATAAGATGTGTAGACAGAGTTGAAAAAAGCCACGCTAAGTCAGAAATACTGTAGCTTTTGTGCAATATGTAAATATACTCGGAAAGTAATTGTGATAAGTACCTGAATTAGAATGAAAATTACATCCACGAATTGTGGATGTTTATTAAAATGTTACAAAAGGTGTTAGAAAATTTGGTATATATATATTTATATAAAAAAACAATTCACAGCACGTGTTAAAACTAGAATGACAAAGCAGTACTTTTCAGTAATGCTCAACTATTAAAAACCTGTATGTCATATATATGTGTACTAATACAAGTATATGTATTATGTACCGGTATATAACAATTATTTTATAGAGAATCTCAAATAAGTTTTCTTATACTCTATGACTTTTTGTATGTAACTATACAAATGTAAACTATTGTAAACTAGTAAATGTTCAATATCTGTACAACAAAAAGTAAGTAGCAAGCTAAATTGACTGATCACATTGGACTACGAACAAAGTTTATATTATTCTTGTACTTGCAATTATACTGTGCCAAATTTTGTAATTTAGATGAAGATTATACAGTTTCTATATTGCAGGGAGAAGGGAATAAATGTTTTTATAGTAATACACGTTTTTAATTTCATAAGAGGACTAACTGCAGCTGCTTATTTTTGACACATACGCATATAATAAAATGTAATAGTATAATAATTGTATCATAATTATTATAAAGACGATGTACAAAATACTAATATCTCCTTATTTCCTTACCTGTATAATAATATTCTGAGTATAAATATGATTTTCTTGTGTGTATATACATTGTAAGAATGTTAATTATAAATTCGTAAAAATATTGCTATACAGCAGTCTAGTATATCATATATAGTACCATACTCATTTCATATGCTTAAAGCTACGATTATATTGCATGCGTTTCATAATAATGCGTTGCGTAATAATGAATAATAGATTACAAATCTTCATGCAAAATAAAAAAGATTTACGAGCGAAACGGTAATTTATTTTTTCGTATAACATTCCTAATTCGTAGGGGAGGATCAAGACAAGTGGGGGACCTAAGCGGTAAAAATTTCGGCTCCCCCCCACCCCCAAAAAAAGTTTCAAGAAATCTCATTTAGTTATAAACAAAAATGAAAAGTAATCAAACATTCCATACCATAAGACATTAATCAAATTTATTAAAAAACATACATTTTACATATTTTTACATATTTTTTATATGAATTTCCATCTTGCTTGATTTCTTGCAAATTCATTAATTATTTTGTCAGTGTCAATTCGGCTTAAAATTTCCTGCTCTATTAAATATTTGCACTATTATATATTTACTGAATTAAACGGTTAAAGAGTGCAACTTAGAGGCCATAAATTTAACATTTTGTTTTTAGATTTGTTCGATTATTTTATGGAGAGGTTTTTTGAACCTTCTCGGTCATTTCCAAAATCTTTAAGTTAAGATATTAGGACCTCGGGGCTATCCGGGGCCATACACGGTCGCTTAGTCCGCTTACCGCTTAATCCGCCCCTGCTAATACGCGCCAATATTCGTGCGCGTTTCAGATTTTGTTCACATTTGAATATGCTGTAGCTTTTCGCGACATATGAAAGAGTCCGAAGGATTTCTTGATACTTTCAAAATTGTTCATTTTACAAACATGTAAGAAAGAGCGTCAACCTATTTTCATTAAAAACAACTGAATTAACAAACCGACGTAAATGAGTTTTTAGGAGCTTATAGTGAAAACATAGGAGTATCTAATAAAAATGATGTATCAGTTGGGGAAAATCCCAGATAGCACCCGACGTCTTATAGACGTCTGTTTTACGTCGTTTTTAGGTCTGAACGTCTTACGTCCCCCTTACGTCTTTTCGGAGATGTCTAAAAAGACGCCTAGAAGATGTCTTTTCGAAGATTTCGTCTAAAAAGGCGCCTAAACTATGTCTAAAAGACATCTGAAGACGTCTCTGAGACGTACCGTTTTGTAACACAAGACAATCAGGAGATTTTCGGGAGCCGTTCAGACGTCCGAATGTCTTGCGGCAGGCATCTTACAGCTGTCTTTGAGATGTCTCTGTGCTATCTGGGAAATTGTTTTAAACAAATGCAATGTTTTTGTAGCAGGGTAAAATTTAAAAATTGGAAAAAACGAGGATGTAGCCCCGAATGTTTTCTTTACGGACACTTATTTGAAATTGACGAAATGAAAATTATTTGAAGCGAACGCTGCACCGCGATATGCAGCCTCGGACGGCCATTTCAGATAATTTTAATTTCGTCAATTTTAAAGTGCCCGCTTTTTAAAAAACAAGTCCGTGATGAGGACACTTGGACCTATATCTCCATTTTTTTCAAAAATTTTAAAAAGTTGCCTGCTATGAGAACATTGGTGGAAAAAACATTCTTTTCGAATGACAACGTTTTTAGTAGATACTCTTATGCTAAAAAAAACTCATTTTCATGGGTTCATTAGTTCCAGTTTTATAATTTAATGAAAAAAGGGTGACACTTTTTTTACACGTCTTTGAAATCAAAAATTTTGATCGAGAAATCCCTTGAGATATGTTGAATATAAATCTAAACAGGACGTCGTTTGAACTCTATGTAATATTCATGCGATTGAAACCGCATCGTTTTCCGGTTACGCGTGTAATTCGAGTCGGATCTGCTTACAGGCGTTTCTAGATTCTAAAACTCAAGATATGTTATGTCATACAGGAGTATATTTATCTTTTACTTTTACATAACATTATGTTGCCGTTTTATTCTCCTTTTAATACAAATACTGTTGTTTGTTTAGAAAATACGTTCCCGGAAATGAAAGAGCTATCCTAACAGGAAGCAGTTAATTAAAGAGTTAAAAAATCCTGAAGGAATATGCAATATATATACTGCAGTTACGCAGATAATTATATAATTGATCACACTTTAAATCAGAATAACTTTTTTATGAATGGATAAAGATCTAATCTTGATCTGAAGATCAGATTAGTTCAATCTCTGAATTCAATCTCTCTGCAAGGTTAGAAGAATTAGTTTAGTAAATGACGTCTAATAAATATGTTGAAAAAACGCATTTGGCCGAAATTGTGATAAACAATAAGATGTTATCATCTAATGTTACAATCAATTTTTACTATTCTTTTTCACAATTTTCTTCTAGCCAGACAGAGAAATTGAAGTTGTTTGGTCCATTCATGAAATGTGTGTGTGATCAATATATGTAAGTATATGTGCGTATAACTGCATGTATACTTTCTCTGCTATGGTAGGTGCTCGGTGCTCTGAATGGTAATTTTGATCCACCTTTACATAATAACCTCTGTTTCAGTTATGAATTCTTAATATAAGTGACGTCCATGTCTAGACGTCAACTTATAATAAATTATAGTCATGCAGTAGCGGTAGATTTTTTCTGAGTATGCCAAGTCTTCAAAATGCCGTCACTTAAATGTTTTTTCTTTAAAATAACATTTGATTGTGATTTAAAAAAGGACTGCACGAAATGTACAAATATACTATTCGATGTGTTGGCAAGAAAGTAATTTCGGTATTTTAAGGTGAAATACAGCTCAATTTTTTCATTCAAGCAATAAACTTTAATGAATAAGATATTTTCGATTTTGTTCGATGATCTTTTGCCAACAAGAATAGATAAGAAAATTTCATTGATTAGAGTTCATTGCTTGATCAAAAAAATTGGATTTTTTACTTCACGTTAATAAAATAACGAAATTACTTTCTTGCCAACCCAATATCTTTATTTTGAGGATGTATATAAACTATTAGGTCACAGCTCGGTTGGCTGAGCGCGTTAAGCGTTCGACTGTATAACTGCTTATAAACTATTAGGTCGGTCGGAAATTTCGTTTTCTCGAGGGAAAATGAAAGCCAATTTTTTACCATTTAGAGAATAAGTTTCATGACATTTTGTGCTATGATCTTTTGCAACTTAAAGTTTTCATGGTAGAATTTCTGTTTTATATTAGCGAAAATATTGATCGAGTTATACATATATATATGAGTTTCTACAACTTTATTTAAAATGAAATTTGCACCGCATAAAAAATGTTGAAAAAAAAACGAAAAAATTGGTAATCCGAAGAAATGGTAAATCCTCTCCTTAAACAACACAATTTTTTCTTTCGTGCACTGCAAAAATACATGTATTTTTAGCCTTATGACGGTAATAGAAATGCGTACTTCTGCATATTCGATGCGATTACAAACAATGCTTGAAAGGTTAAAAAACACTACAAAACAGGAAATGACGTCCGAAATGTCAGCTATGAAGATATATACCACGATTTTACGATATGAAATTATAACAAATGGAAGCAATGTCATCTCTACACGAATAACAACTATCAACTATTTACAAAAATCTACTACAGGGTAATTATTTAGAAGTTTGCTGCCCTCCTCACCAATTTTGAAGATTGAAATATGTTGTCAAGGTTTGGATAGTCTTGTGTTACAAAACGATACTTCTTAGAGACGTCCTCAAACGTCTTTTAGACGTAGTTTAGGCGTCTTTTTAGACGACATCTCCGAAAAGTCGTCTTATTTCAGACGTAAAAACGACGTCTCCAAATAGACGTCTTTAATAGATGTCTTAAAAACGTCTTTTTGGGGACGTAAAACGTTCAGATCTAAAAACTACGTAACACAGATGTCTATGAGACGTCGGGTGCTATCTGGGTATGCTACATGTATATAATATTTAGTAATAAGATTATGTGTAACTGCGTAAAGAAAATTTCTTTCTTCTTCTTGTGTTTATCAACAAATGTCGTGAAATAGAGAACAGCAAAATGATAGCATGGTTGATCTTTTCATTCAGATTTTTTAGTGTCCTTCTGGATTTTGAGTCTTGCAGAATACGAGAGGTTACAAATTTCAAGTTGTAAAGACAAAATTTATCAATTTCAAAAATTGCAAAGTATATATAAAGAGAAGCCGGACAGTTATTTAAACTAATTAAAAGATGGGAATAATTGCATCATAAAGAAGTGTTGCGTGCTGCATTAAACTCGTGTCTTTATAGCGCGTGACACATTAATTGTTCGCAAAATTGGAACTGTAGTAAAGATCTAACTAATGTAAGAGAAACCTCTTTTTTAGAGCATCCGAATATTTAATTCGAGTAACTGTATACATAGTTTCATGTATTCAAAAACGAAGGGTAGCGTGTACCAGCCTTTGTTCGTGTTCAGAGTAAGTATGTACTAAGAAATATCTTACATATATGTATATACATACATACATGTTCGTTCGCATTCATTCGATGATGTTCGTTCATGCTTGTTAGCTAATAAGTGTGGGCATGCTTTAAACCGGACTCACATACTCGGCATTCCAAATCTAAACGAAATTATCCATTATTTTGTTTTTGTATTCTTCAATGTTTTTCAGTCGGTATTGCGAGATATCTCATATTCACAAATTTTTAATATACAGGGTGTCCCATTTAAATCGATCCAGTCGAATATCTACACGAAAAATAAACAGTATCAAGGGGCACACTTTCCTATGTAGATGTCTCTTTTGTATGTGAACGCGTAGAGGTCATATATACAGGGGTGAAAATTATAAAGCGTTACAAACGAATATCTCCAAAAATATTGATTATACGCAAAAATGTTTCAGATGAAAGTTGTTCAGTACTGAGGGGGACATCGTGTGCTGGGACTTTCATTTTTCCCGGTGGACACTCCAAGGTGAGGTGAAGGTCAACTTTCTTTTTTTACATGGAATGTCCTATTTTTTATACCATAGATCGATAGAGTATCAAATTCTGCGTATAAAAGTGTTGACCTTCCCAAACATAATAGTTAACGAGATATTATCCAAAAAAGAAAGAAAATTATTTCGATAATATCTCGTTAATTATCAGATTCAGGACATATGGAGGTCAATATATTTTTACTCAGAATTCGATAGTCTATCGATTCGTGATACAGAAAGTCTATTTAAAAAATTCATGGTGACCTTGAAATCTCCTCTATGTTTCCACCCACGCAGAAAATGTTTGTGTCACAATATGCCCCCCTTGAAACCATACAACTTTTGTCTGAAACATTTTTCTCTAAAATGCTTCATTTCCGAGATATACGTCTGTTTCACTTTAAATGACTCACCCGGTATATGTATGGAACGAGTGGATCTGACTTTACTGACGGCGCGACAACTCTGCAAATGTCCCCTTCATGGTGCCCTTCGGATGTCACGGAATGTGATATGATAAATGCCGTTGCACGCACCAGACAAGCAAACAGGAATTGATTTCCTCTCAATCGTTGCTTCAGAGATGAGCTTAACTGGCCTAAACTTTAATAAGCCCGAGCAGAATAAAATATGCATACAGGATGATTCAGCTGAGTTCGCCACCTAAATTATTTGTAACAGCGAGTGCTTGTAAGCTATTTGGTACATGAAAAAGTGGTTGAAACGAAAATTGAATGGCTTCAAGAGCAGCACACAATGTAATAATTAGCTTTTTTCTATTATGCTTTTTTAGATAGCTTTACATTTTTTTCTTCTGTCCTGGGAATTCATCAGTTTCCAGTGCGATAGTTATGTAATTTTTCCGCCTGTAATTGAATACTTAGCGGTCTACAAGTCATGTGGGTTATTACTAGGCTGCGGATCTTTATGCATTTATGGCTTGAAAAAATTTTCAGAAAATGCTAGAAAATAAAATTTCACAGAATTTAGTTAAGACTTTCATTTATTTCAGATCTACACAAAGACTACTACCACTGAAAATAACATTTTACACGATTCCACTTTCTTAAAATTTGCCTACAAAAATTGAAAATTGCATGAACATCCGCAGTCTAGTTATTACACAAAAGTAATTTTTCAAAAAAGTTGTAAACAATAGGAACTAACCGCCACTAATCGTTTTGGCAAGGTGCGGTGTATTTGTGAGGTTTGACTAATGGTGAGGTGAGGACCTTGCATTTCTCTCTCTCTCTCTCTCTCTCTCGGGGGGGGACAAGTTACAATTAGAACTCCCTCCACTAAACATACACTACAACTAAGCGCCAGTTATACAGTATAATTACAAAGTATTGTAGAATACTTTTTATCATAGCTGTAGCTGCATTAATCTTTATAAAAATATATAAACAATAAGTAAAAACAAAAGTTTATTGAAATAGGAATCAGTATTAAGAATAATATACTACAATTGTATATTTATACTACATTCTTAAGAATGTAATTAAAATTATTTTCTGAAATTATGCAAATATCCTGATAACCGAATTCTCGGATCTGACCCGGCTGCTGCGTCCGAAAAAAGACTCCTGCTGCTGGGATGCTGCCCCGAAAGTATACTGCGTCGTAACTTGAATTGCCGTAAATTCGTTCTTTTCGTTTATTAACAAAGTAGAGAATTATAATAAATCCCAGTAAGCAAAATCCTCGGTTTCTGCCGCGCATCAGCAGTAGGATCGCTTGCTGCTGGCAGCGTCTGGAGCAACTGCCTTCTAGATCAGTACTTCGATTCGGGGCACTATTTTTCGCGCATGCGCGGCCAAAACAGTAACGTATCTATAATGAGGTAGCAGAGCAGCCAGAGCCCTGAGGCAGTTATATTGACGGGAGTGTACTGGTATTATTGGCGGGACGAGTGATAGTCATAGATAATCATAGAAGAATAAGTTTGAATTATATTAAATTTCAATATTTCGTATGTATATTACTAATAAGTTTTTAAAATTCTGCAGGGTGCTGAAGGTACCCGATTTTGTATGCTACTGAGGCCGTCTGAGGCTAAAATCGCCGCGCATGCGCGAAAAATAGTGTCCCGAATCGAAGCACTGTTCTAGATGGAAGGTAGCTCGGTCCTGGATTCTGCCTGCGTTTGCTAATATTAGTGCGACCTGCCCTGTCACTGATATAGTATATGTATATATCAGTGTGCCTTTTTTTGTTTAAGGGCGGTGGGGAAACGCTCTAACGCACACCCCCGCTTCTGATAAAGGTCGAGGAGGGTAGTGTGGGACTCGGCTTCCCCTAAAGGTGACAGTTGGGGGAACGGGACTTATACTCACTAAACCCCCACCAGGGCCTAGACCCTTTACACTTCTTTTCCTCAGCTGGTACCATAATACCTCCGTTGGCCCGCTTGCGTTGACGAGTCTGTTCTTGGCACTAATATATCAGTGTGCCCTCTTACGGCGAGGCAGAATCCAGGACCGAGCTGTCTTCCATCTGCCCGGCAGAATTAATCGAGCAGATTCCGAATATCCTATGCTTCGAGCAGCTTCGAGCGTCGCTCTGACAGGATAATGCCCACCATCTGCCCAGCAGGCTAGTCTCGATTTCTGCTCGAGGCAGGCCTGGTCGACTGGAAATTATTTATAAAATCGTTGACTATAAGTAGTTTTCAGTTAAACACACAATATATTATCTACATATTTGCAATAAATCATAACTAAATCGTTGAAATTAGAATATTATTCTATATTTAATACATTTTATTCTACAATTATTTATTATTTATTCTACAAGCAAGAAGAAGAAACGTTACTGTATTAATCTTATAAAAATATATAAACAATAAGTATCCAGTAAGCAAAATGCTCGATTTTGGAAAGGCACCTGTGCGCGCATAAGTAGCGCTTTCTGCTGGCAGAAAGACAGGGCATCTGCCCGGCAGAAGCTGCTCGGGCACAATGCCGGCCACTCGGTCCTGGATTCTGACCGGCAGAAGCTGCTCGGGCACAATGCTTGCCGCTCGGTCCTGGATTCTACCGGGCAGATGCCCTGTCTTTCTGCTAGTAAAAAGCGCTACTTATGCGCGCACAGATTCCCGTCGAAATCGAGCATCCTAATATGCTCGAGCCAGGCCTGGCTGACTGGGTACATGCATAATGGAAGAGGAATGTAATTGTTATCTAGATCTGCTTTGTTCTCCACGTAAGATGTCAAATTGCTTGCGGAAAGTTTCAGGTCATTCAGGATTGAGGTAGTATTGTCCCTTAATTGCTTGATTCCTTGCGTCAGCTCGTCCGATGGTACGAAAAATTCCTGAACGAAAAATATTACCATTCAATACTCCACAGTGATACATGAATTAATTGTTACACCTAATACATAAATCTTGAGAATTAAAATTTGTGTGGACAAACCCTCCAACATAATAGTGTAAAAAAGTATGAAGTAATCAGCGTAGTATTCGAAGAACACTCTTTTTATAAAATTGTTTTCATATTTTAATGGTGTGAACTATATTAACATTGTTCCGTTAATATAGTTTACGATATATCGGTCAACAAACTCATCCATTATCTAATATCTTCATTCAAGTTTATTTCTGTAGAACTTGATCGATACTATTGATTCAATGATAAAGAGTTTAGAGTGATTAAAATTCCATAGGTTTCTCGGCTGATCCATTAAGTTTAATATTTTCTCAGGCTTGTTGTAGAATTCAAACTAAATGAATTGTCACCAAACGATTAAACAAATATTCACCTGGCCAGCGCAAAGAGCAGCGGCGAGGAGGACAATTGCGAAGAACGACTTCATGGTTGCAAATTGCTTGAACTGCACTGTATAACTGCAAAATTATAAAGGCAGACCTGAAATGTTTCCTTTTATACCCAGTCAGCCAGGCCTGCCTCGAGCAGATATCGAGCCTGGCGAGCAGATGGCGGGCATTATCCTGTCAGAACAACACTCGAAGCTGCGAAGGACTTATCCTCTGCTCGGAAGAGTGGGTAGGAGCGAGGGATTAAGTCGTGTTCCCCCAATTTCCATCTAGGGGCGGGCTGAGCCCCACACTACCCTCAGCGGTAGGGAAATGCATAACGGTAAATGCGTAACCACCCTAAAAAAATAAAAAAAGAAAGACCTGGCTGACTGGGTAAAAATAAAAGTTTATTGAGATAGGAACCAGTAAGAATAATATACCACAAGAAAATCATAACAAATGAATAAAAATTTAGTTAGATGATGAATTAAGTTATCATTGTTGTTCATATATTATATATGAAGTATATAATGAAGTAGATAACCACGATGATAACACTCAGATATTAAATGATAAAATGCTCTAATATAGATAAAGTGGAAATAGATTTTCAATAGATAAATCAAAATGGGATATAATTATTGAAAGATAATAAGTTATAACTGTTAATTACAATCTTTCTTTCTTATTAAAATTTATGTAATTTTAAAGTATCGCGTGCGTACAATTAATGCATTTAGTAAAAAAATGTTAATCAGGAACGTTCACTTCAAAGTTTTAGGTGTTATTCCTAATACCAAATTCGCTTCAAGATGCGATATAAAAATTTTTAGATGTTATTCTAGTCGAGGCGAATTTTGTGAAAATATTACCGTTTTGAAGGAACAATTAAAGGAAGTGTTCAAATTTAAAAATAGCAACGTCAGTAACTGGATTATCGAGGTTAGTTTTAACCAATTAAGGTATCACTATTTACTTATTCGACTGTTATGTATTGTACAACGCCCTGCAAAAGTCTATGGTACACTGTAACTTTACATTTTCGTCACTAAACATAATACTCTTTAGGTTCATTATACATTTATTGTTTTGATAACATTATTATTAGACTCCAGATCTTTATGCGTTTGAGGCTTATCAAGATTTTCAAAAAATGCTGGAATAATGGATTCAACAGAATTTAGTACGATTTTTATTTATTATGGATCTACAAATGTTATTACTAGACTGCATGTTATTATTACATAGATTTTTATGCAAAATAAAAAATATATATATTGATTGCAAGACACAGGAGCCAAATATATAATTTTTTAATATGTCCATTGTTTTAAAATGTACATACCCATTTTTGTCATAAATGCATAAAATCCGCAGTCTAGTTATTACTAATGAAAATAGAATTTTATTTGGTAGCACTTTCTTGAAATTTGTCTACTAAAATTGAAAATTGCATATACATCTGCAGTCTAATTATTAATTAATGTACTGTTCAAGGATATATAAAGACAGTATAAATTTCAAACATAACTTAACAATATTTTGCAAAGACTTCCCATGGTGATTATTCCCTCTACAGTAGAAATTTTGAATAATTTCATTTGAACATTTTTTTGACAATTTATTTACTATGTTCTACGTACTTACAATTAGTCAGTTGAGTTGTTTGTAAAAGAAAATATGTCCTTTGTCCCGCAACATACTCCAGTATTTACAAAACTATTGTTTTCTCCCTACGTATTACACGTAGTTCTAACATAGTAATCTGCTACACTACATATAGCATGATAGTCAAATATGTATCATAGTTGTATTATTCATATAAATTTATTTACATAAAAAAAGAAACTGTACAAAATAGTCCAAGACGTTTGCACAGTAGAATAATGTTACAAACATCTAATTAAATGTACATTCTAGTAATAATATGATTTTAACATGTTACAATTAATTTTATTACATTTTGTATTTCGTTATTGTAAAAGATTCGTAAAATCATATTGATGTAATCCATAATTATTTGAATTCTCAACAATGATTCATCCAGAAACAAAATTTTCTCTGAAAAAACATGATTGCAACTTGTACCTGCATTTCGGAGATATTTTATATATTGAAATTATTATTTTACTTTAATTTATTCTGTGAATAAACGAGGAATTACTTGTTCAATATAATAAGATTGAAGTTCTTTTAGAATAAAGCCCGTACATTATGTATAGGATACTGTAAGAGTGAAAAAGAAGATAGACAAAAACTTTTATGCGCATTGGCATTTAAGTATGCCGTTCAACATAATGATGTACATAACTTGGCAAAGAAATTGGTCTCCGAAGAGGTTTGTATTTATGTTTATGCTTTCTACAATTCTACAGGGCGATTCCGGGAACTGGGAAAAGTCACTGCTTGCTTTTAAAATAAAAATACAAAAAAAATGATAGAGGAAGAAATCATATTTCATATTACGTACGACCTTATTTTTTTGTTAAATCGATTGATCCCTTAATAAATCGGAATAAAAGACATTTTTATTTCAGCCTGACAATGAAAGACGAATATTTTCACATGAAAGGAACTTGAAGAATATTCTGATACCAGATTACCAATGGCTTTTTCTTATTATTGGGAGACTTGAAAATGGTGTAAAATTTCTTGTTGATTTAAGGACAGATATTTTAGTAAGCAATTTAAGACAACATGAATTGTTAAAAAATTTCATATGATAAATTCAAGCGTTATCGTATATTTAGTTTATACATATACAGGGTGTTTCGTTTAAAACAGGACACCTAAATATCTTCTCTATCTCTGAAAATACAAGAAATGTTTCTGACAAGTAATATAAATGGTTTCAAAAGACGAATCAGATGGAAGAATCATTTTTTATACATTGTAATTTTTTAATTGTTTTTTCAAGGTCACTCATGTTTTTTACGTATATACACACAGTTTTTGTTGTTGTATGTTATAGCAAACATCGTTGTGCATTCATCAATGTTTAACAGCACGACCTTGAAATGACTAATAAAATAAGGTGATACTATCTTTTTGGTTTCATTACTTTTGTATTCTTCGAATTGATTTTTTCGCCTTCACGGTCATTTCAAGGTCGTGCTGTTAAACATCGATGAATGCACAATAATGTTTGCTATAACATACAACAACAAAAAATGTGTGTATATACGTAAAAAACACGAGTGATCTTGAAAAAACAATTAAAAAATTACAATTTATAAAAAATGATTCTTCCATCTGATTCGTCTTTTGAAACCATTTAGATTACATCAGAAACATTTCTTGTATTTTCAGAGATAGAGAAGATATTTAGGTGTCCTGTTTTAAACGAAACACCCTGTATAGTTATATATATATTTATATATATTGTATATATATAATTAGTATTACTTGTTTTGTATGTATATTTTTGGTAGGAGTTGATGTCGGAAACTGAAGAAATCGATGAAAATCTTGTAATACAACAATTAAATATTTCGCTACGAGATTTGTTGCTACTCTGGTTTTCAGTTGGATTTCTACACTTGGAGAGAATAACTTGGCAAAGTTCATGTGACATATTAGAAAAGGTAAGCAATTTGAATAATTAATTAACAAATAATGTTAGTAACTATTTCATCTAATCTCTATTTTTATTAAGGTTTCAGATTACGAAGCAATACATCCTATAAAGAATTGGGTAGATTTAAAACAGAGAGTTGGACCATATAGAAGGTGCTATATATTTACACATCCATCTATGCCAAGAGAACCTCTCGTTGTATTACATACAGCATTATGCGATGTAATACCTGGTATGAAATTATATAATCATTATTCTTACTCTCTAGGGTATTATCAAACTTTAAATCTTTAACTGTATTCGTTTTGAATATTATAAATAGACTGCTGCGGATCCTTATGCAAAATAAAAATGTTCTGCACCATTTGTGGGAAGCAGGAGTTATGTAAAAATTCATTTCATCCCTTAAATGGCGTCTTTACATTGAAAACAACGCAATATTTTATTGTTTTACACTTCACCTAGCTAGTTTCTCCACAAAAAAAGGGCATAAAAATCTGCAATCTAATTATAACATTTGATTTGATTGATTTCGAAAACAAAATGTTATTAGAACAGCAACTACTTGAATAATCAGAGCATGTGCAAATTATTTGAAAAATTTTTGATCATAAGTTTCATATAAGTATTATGTTATTATTTATATTAATATGCCATCAAATTATAGATTCCGTAAAAGGTATCGAAGAAGCAAAAGCTAGAATCATTGGTAGTACAAGAAAAGATGTCACATTCCTGGAAGAAGACAAATGTAAAATAAAGTCTGCAATATTTTATTCGATTGCTTCTACGCAAAAAGGACTGCAAGTAAATAAGTGATATCTCGTATCAACATTGAAAAATTTGAAGTATGACATTTTACAAGAAAATATTTGTTTCTTTTGTAGGGTATTGAACTAGGTAATTATCTAATAAAGGAAGTAGCGAGCGAAATAATATCTGAATTTCCTATGATACATGAATTATCTACTTTATCGCCGATACCCAATTTTAAAAGTTGGCTACTGGAAAAATTAAAGCTGGGTAAAACTTATGCTGTATATTTTCTACTTTTCTTTATAAAAAAACAAAAGTATCTTTTTCATATCGGCTGTTATTTTCTAGATGTAAATTGTATTTTTACGGACGAAGAAACTAGATCCATACAAAATGTTCTAAAAGATGAAAACTTAGCACTTGGATTGAAAAAACTGTTCAATAATTCGTTGTGGACCAGTAACGAAGAGTTATGTGATGTTTTAAAAACACCATTAGTTCGTGCATGTGCTTGGTACTTGTACAAAGAAAAACGACGAAATTATGCCTTAAATAACGTTGGTAGGTTGATGTTAATCAACATTTAAACAGGGACATGAGATTAATATTGCATTTTTACTATAGCCAACTTTCATTTGCGCAATGGAGCGGTTATGTGGAGAATAAACTGGTTAGCTGATCCTTCACCACGTGGGGTAGCGAATAGCTGTGGTATTATGGTGAACTATAGGTAACAAAATCATGAGAGAATTTAAAATAATATTTTAAACACGTTAATCTAAGATTTATATTTTACCTACAGGTATTATTTAAATGATACTGAAAAACATAGTCAAAATTACATCGAAAATTATTTCATAAATGCATCCGAAAGTGTAATTAATTTCACGAAAGAGCACGAAAAATTGTGGAATAAATTGCAAAATTTCGAAAAGGAAGAGTAATTTTGGATGAATAAATATTTATATGGTAAGATTAAAAAACCTTCAAATAACTAAACAGAATATTCGTAATATTGATTATACCAATTGAAAATCGCAAAATATTTCGAAATACCAAATGAAAATTACATAAATATAGCACTTGCAGAAATATTAAGTCTTCGGTTACGAATTCATAAAATTTGGTTTAGTCTTTACTAGTTTTATGTACATTACAAAGTTAGATACTATTTAGGCTTCTTCGATAAAAATCTGAATATCTCAGATGTACGTTATCTTATATAAAAGTTATATACAGAGATCCTATTTTCTATAGTACTACCACATACACATACATACACCAGGCCTATTTTCATTTCTAGTTACTATAGCAGTTAATTCAAAATTCTTTTCTATTACTCTTCAAATTTTATGTTTTTATTAAAGATTATTACATTTGTTCATTTATACAATAGCTGTTTCCTGTCCAGCTTAAAGACAGCACAATAGTCTGCAAGCAGATCTGAAATAAATCATGTCGTATTATTATACAAATATCTTTCATTTTCGTAAGAGGTGTTCCATGTATGTAGAAAGTACGGCAGGATCGAATTCAACATAATTTCTAACATTGATTTCTAATTTTTGCCTTCCCATGATTTTCTTTAATATAAAACAATAAGTAATGTTGATATATTCTTTTTAAGAGTGTCTGAACATTAGTGGGAGTCACTGTATATCAAGAGAAATTGTATTTTCTAGGTACCTGTAGTCAAGGCTGGGTTTGGTGAAAGTTTGTGGGAAGATGAGGTCTACTTTCTAGTTTTGTATAATCCAAACGAAATTCCTTCGCTAGTTTTCTCCAACTTTGCGCATCAAAATAATAATAAGTACCACGTTCGTATGTTGATGTCTTTTCTACATGTCCCAATCCTGGTGCTTGCGTTATCCACACCTTTTCTTCCATATGATATCGCCAGTCTCTACTATACCTAAATCAATCGCAACAAAAACAAAATATTCTTATCAAATTCATTTCACTAATAAGCACCAAACCATAATGTAGAATCACAATTACATGTACATACAATTCCGCTGCTGCTGCTAATTGCAGAACATCCCCAACATTTGTATAAAACATATAAAATAGTAGATCTTCCTTATATCGATTTAATTTAACTGGTGCTAGTTTATCTCTGAAATGAAAGACCATGTATAAAAGTAAATGATTTTAATTGTCGTAGTTTCCACTATATACATCAGGGGCGACGAACTGGCGGCCTAACAGTTTCTTTCTTGCGATTCACTTTTGTTTTATCTCCATTGCACTTGTACTTCGCTTTGCACTCACATTTTTGATAGTGGGGAAATAGGCTAGTTGCTAGTCTGGTTGCTAGGCTAGTTGCTGGTCCCTAGTTGAAGAAGGAAAAGTTCGTCACCCCTGTACAGTATTCCTTCGAATGATGTGACAACTTCGGGGGTACGGAGTCTCAGAAAGCGTAGAGGTACTACTTTCTGTGACGTGTGTCGAACATAGAGAAGGACAGCGCGTAAACGACAAAGAGGGACTGAGCGTCGAGGCAGCCGGCACAGTTCAAAAGGCTGCCTATCGATTACAATGTCAATGCAAACAGGAAAGTTTTTCATTTTTCTTTCTTTTTTTACAGAACTTTTACCAACGTATTTCTGAGATTTTTCTAATTAAAATGAGTCTAAATACGGCATAATTCGAACCATATTTACTGATTTAAAGTGTGATCATAACTCGCTGTGATATCGATAAATATGATTGAAACTCTGTCGAGTTTGGTCTTTTTTAACCAGAGAAATCTCACAAATCTATTGGTGAAAGTTTCGTACAAGTGGAACTGGAAATGAAGAAATTATGAATGAAACTAACAACGTCTTGTTCAGTGATCGGTTCTTCAAACAGCTCGCATAATGCGAGGCCTGGAAGCGAATTCGGATCTTTGAATTTAAACAGGTCGATGTGCGAGGCCTGGTAGCGAATGCGGCACTGAGCCTTTCAACTGTTGTGTTTACATAGCTCAGAATCCGAGTCCAAGAAGGGAATCCGGGTCTTTAAACAGCTCGATATGCGAGGCCTGGAAGCGAATTTTGACCGCTGAACTTTTGATCTATGCCGGCTGCTACGACTCTGCGCGTTTCTTTCTTTCCCCATGCTGTCCTTCTTTGCGTTCGAAACTTTCATCGCTTATTAAACAAGTAAATATAATCGCATGATTCTATCGTGTTTTGGTGTCGTTTCAATCAGAACAATTTCACGAATCCATTGGTAAAGGTTTCGTAACGAAATACCTAAAATTAAGAAAGTTTCATCGTTGCATTAGTATTGCCTCACCGATATCCGGGCTCGGATCGTGTTTCTTAGAATAAGTAACATCATTCGCACAGACGAAAGTCACATCATCCGAAAGAATACTGTACTACTACGTGATACGTCGACTGCGGATCTTTACGCATTTATCGCTCCTAAAAATGGTAGAATATAAAATTCGACAGAGTTCAGTACGGTTTTGATTGATTTCAGATCTACAAAGGCTATTACCACTGAAAACAAGGTTTTATTTGATATTCCACTTTCTTAAAATTCGTCTAGAAAAATTGCAAATTGCTTAAGCGTTCGCAGTCCAGTGATATGGATAAAGATGAATATGTAGGAAAAAGAAAGATACCTGATTGTAGCGTTAATAAGATATTCCGGCGGCACATGAAAATCAATATCCTGAGGTCGGCATGGTGTTTCAGCCCAAGGACCACCAAAGTTTTGGTAAAGATTCTCTGGTGAATTAAGATTTAATCCTAACGCGGTTAGGTCTTGGCCTAGTGCCAAAGATACTAAATTCGGATCTGTTTCAGCTGCCCTAATAAATGTTAAAAGCCCAATCATTCCAAACTGATCTTTTACCATACTAGCTGGTATATTGGTTACTTTTCCTATAAAATATAACAATAAATATTGATGTAACGTATATAAGATATAGCAAATGCTTTTTTAAATAAAAAAAAATAGAGTATTGTAAAAGAATAACAGCAAATGATAAATGGTATGCTTCATTTTTTTTTTGTTTGTTTTGTTTTTGTGTAAATAGCTTTAGTACCATCGGGAGACGTTTGTATGCCTCTTTTAGATGATTGAGACATATCAGATCCATGCGCTCTATTTGCTTGCAATACATCTTGTCCAATTTCAGGACCAAGTCCAACAGGTACATTTTTGTCTCCAGACACGCTCCCACCTGGTGATGGTCCTTCTCTATTTTGTGTCCCTGGTAATGCTGGGAAATCTTCAGAACTCATAGTAAATTCACTCGATTCAGATGTTGGTTGTTTTACCATTCCAACTACAATTCATATAAATACTTATATAACAATAAGTATTTATTGCATAATCATAATTGTTGTTATATTTATCAAATTTTCAAATAATAGAGAAATTGAATGTTCTTTTGAAAGCTTACAAGCTTAGAAAATCGAAAATGGTATCTGAAGACATAAAGTCTCTGTAGCACTTGAGAAGGTATTAAGCAAAAGCAAGTATTGTTTAGTTTCTTCTTTTATAATAGTATATTATTATTAGACAGCGGATTTTTTATGCATTTATGACAGAAACGAGATGGGGTAATTTAAAACAATGAAAACATTCGAAGAATTTAAAAGTACTGTTATATTATTTTCCACCTATTAAATATATTAACGAAGGAAATAAAATTCTACCTCACTTCAGTTTGCAAAATTGTTATTTAGTAATTGATCGGTAGCGCCGAAAACATCTATAAGTTTGATATTCACTTCAGTTTGTTGGAATTCAAGTATAAAATTTTCATTTTGCACAAAGATCCGCTGTCTATATATAATAATTAGACAGCGGATCTTTAAACTTGATGTTTATTAAGAAACTCGAATCAAACAAAATCTTATTTTCCATGACCCTAGCCTTTTTAGATCTGAAATAAATTAAATTCGTACTAAATTCTGTCGTATTTTATATCCTAGCATTTTTTTAACATTTTCAAAAGCCATAATTGCACGAAGATCCGCAGTCTAATTATATAATATATATATAACTCTTTACTTACCAAATAATAAAAGCAAAAATTACCAAGTAAAGCGAATTCGATATAAAATATTCAAGCTACCCGTGTTACAAGATTCTTTTTATAAATTCTTTGTTGAAAGATCAAATGAGTTCTATCTAAAAAACAAATATAAATGTTCTCCTTTGTTTTATAGAACTTTGGAGAAAAGCAGTATAACTTCTCTTCTATCTCTTTTTTAAGGATTGTAACTAGTTTTAAAATGTCTTTTGCATTTATTACACTTATTATTATTAAATTTTTATTCGAAGTGAACATTATAATAATGAGTAAGTACCATGATCGAAATAATTGAACAGATAAACAAATTATAGATATATAATACTTATGCTTGCTTAATACCTCCATGTTTTAAATTTGTATTCTATTTAGATAAATTACTGCCAATTAATTATTAAAACTAAGAAACGATCAAAATTCGACTTTTCTTCCATCATAATGGTTACTGCAGTACATAAACAGAAGTGTAAAATACATTTTAGTTAAAAGAAACTTCACCTCGAAAGTACAATCGATCAAACAATAATTTCTTTCGTTTGTTACAGAATTTCCGTTAAATTCCTAAAATCTTATTATTTTTCATTCACAAAATGCATTAAATCACATGATCGCATTGAAATAAAATATGTTACAGATTTATGAAGAATTGAAATTATTTCCCATGAATAAAATTAATGAGACGTACACAAAACAATTGAGATAACTTTCATGTTTACTTTAGAAAAACTTCAAAATGGAACCAATAAAAACAGAATGTTCAACTGATTAAAATTTAGTTTCTTTATCGACATTTAATCTTGAGGGCATGTGTCTATCGTATACAGTATACAGGGTGAGTTAACTTAACTGTACCACCTAAATTTGCTCATAAATTGTTTAAAAAAATGTTCCAAACGAGAATAGTTTGTTATGTCAAACACTGTGATTGTTAGCCTTTTGAGAGTTTGCTATTTTATCGAGATATGAAAGTGACTACCTTGAGCTTCTCTATAATTATTATATGTATTAGACGACATGTTAATTGCCGTGCTGATAATCGAGAGTAATCTTTCCGTTCAGGCTGCGTCACGTAGCTCTCTGGCAACCGTCGACACCGAATTTAATACACGTATGTATACTAAAAATTGAGAAACTGTGACCTTGCGTTTTGCTTACCACTCAACTGTATCGAACGGCGTAAACGGAAAGGTAAACAAAGGACATTGGAAGGATATTGAATGTCGAGTAAAAGATCTATTAATGATAGAACTTCTGTTCATGAACTGTGGGAACGAGTTCAAAGTGTATGGAACGGTATTTCTGAAGGATTTTTGAACAGTTTGGTGAACAGTGTTCCGGAACGATTAAATGTTATCATAAAAGCCAAAGGCGGCTACATTAAATACTAGAAATATGATCTACATATTGAGGTGCAAAAGTGTTGAAACGCATTATTAAAATAAAAAAGATTATACATACTATTAAGGGCCAAGATAAATTATTATTTTATGTATTTCTCAAAGTTTGATAATACTACTTTAATTTTCAATAAAGTTCGTATTTTTCGAAAACGTTTATGTGATATTTTTTTAATTTTTAATCAATAATTCGAATCATTGCAACAGTTTTGAGAGTCACTGTATATCTTAATAGCTTGTTACTCGGGATTAAATATTCTGTCGAATGGCAAGATGAAATGTTACACATTATAAAACAAAAGCTCATGGACACCTTCATATTTTGATAAACCAGTAAAATTTCAAGAAGCTAATAATCATGTTGTATGCGCCACTTAAGGGGATAGATTCGTTTCCAGGATTGCAAGGGTGCAGGATCCACCTCCTCATTTCTCGATAAAAGCGCTAGATAAAAGATCAATCTAGGCCGCAATCGCCCTCAAAAGTCCTATTTTTACGTAACTGTCGCAGCTTTATGAAAATAGCTACATGCGTAGCTGTATGCTTCCGAAATTAATTATTGGAATTATAAAGACACTATATTATAATAAAAATGATTGAAATACAAAATTAATGTTGGCTAGAATAATTAAAGTCATGATTAGACTGCGGATCTTTATGCAAAATAAAAATTCTCTGCATCGATTGCAAGGGATAGAAACTAAATTGAACATTATCTCTCCTCTCAATGATTTTAATAAAGGAGAAATCATATACATTGACATCTTCAATTTTAAAAATTTTCCAACAATTTTGAATTTCGTCTACCCAATTTTGCTATAAATGCATAAAGATCCGCAGTCTGGTCATGATATACCCTAAATTTGAAGAACATATTGCACGGTCTGATCTCTTGATCGTTGAATAATTTGCATTATTCGCAAGCATAAAGCTGCGCATGTAGCTATTTCCATAAAGCTGCGACAACTACATGCTGCCAAATGATGTAAATTATACCTCCTAAACGTAAAAATAGGACTTTTGAAGGTGACTGCGGCCTAAATTGATCTATTATCTAGCACAGTGGTTCTTAATCTTTTTGAAGCCAGGGAGCACTTTTGATTATATGAAAAATTTGCGGAACACCAAAATTAATGATCCAAAAAACAAACAAAAACATCCAACGTAGAAATAAATATATTTTAGAAAATATATAATTAAATATATTTAATATATTTCGCGGAACACCGATTAAGAACCAGTGATCTAGCGCTTTTGACCACTGAAAAACTCCATCTTTGCTTTATCGAGAAATGAGAAGGCGCATCCCGCAGCCTTGCAAACCTAGAAACGAGTCTACCCCCTTACTACCAAACGACTTTCGTTTGGAAAATGAATAATGCTACGAATAATAATAAATGACGAAAATCGAGGTGGTAATATCTGATGAACCACCCTGTATAGTGGCTCGCTCTCTGTACATATAACTTCATAGGCCTTAAAATATTATGACACAATACGTCATATATTTTGAAGTTTGAAGAATTATTGATACATACCATAAGGTTGTTTCCCAGGCATGGGACTAGGTTGCGGCATAGAATCACCCTGTCCTCTGTTTGTTAATGAAGGAAACTCAGACAGATCCAACAATGGAGGAGTACTCGTATCTCCACCTCCTCCACTGCCAAAAACAGAGTGAAAATTATTAATTTGTCCTTGAGATCCGTAATTACGACTTTGTGGTATTCCAAAAGTGCCCATGCTACCCATTGGATTTGAGGTTCTGTAAATTTGTATAAACTTATCATTTGTTTCATATGAAATATCACCATAAATACATTAACAAGATAAATAATTTAACCCTTCACACTCGGAGCTATTTTAACTCGAAAATTAAACATTTCTTCCGACCTAGAATAATTCCATTCTATACAAGTTTATTCATGTTATGGATATTAGATTATATTTACTATATGTATAAAATAAATAACTTATTACAATCAGTACATTATTAACTCTTGTACAAGCCCCCTGCAGGTCGAATTTTCGTAGGGTATACCTCTCTTATTTGAAAACTTTGATAAGTCGAAACCTCTATAACTCGAAGATTTTAGTTCTTTCCTTCAGATTCGAGTTATCGAGGTTCGACTGTATATAATACAACACAATATTAAAATGTTTAGTAATTGATTAGATATCAACATATTTAAGGGGGTAGACTCTCGTTTCCAGGATTGCAAGAGTGCGCGCGGGATGCGCCTTCTCATTTCTCGATAATGCAAAGATGGAGTTTTTCAGTGGTCAAAAGCGCTAGATAAAAGATCAATCTAGGCCGCGATCGCCCTCAAAAATCCTATTTTTACGTTTACGAGGCGTAATTTGCATTATTTGGCAGCATATAGTTTTCGCAGCTTTATGAAAATAGCTACATTAACGAGGCATAATTAACGTAAACGTAAAAATAGGACTTTTTAGATTGGTCTTTTATCTACCGCTTTTGACTACTGGAAAGCCCCGTCGCATGCATTAACGAGAAATGAGAAGGCGGGGATTTTGAAAAATCTATGGTACATGGCTAAACACTTTTTAATGGAACCTTCAATAGCAACAGCAATTTTCATTGTGAACTAACAAGTCACCCTCAATAACGTCATCTAATAATTTCATTTAAGATTGCAATGGAAAAGAAAATTTCTATGCTTTCTTTTGGTACAGCACAATTATTGAAAATCCTATTAACAGACTTCCGGTACGTAAAGTGTTAATAATGTAAGTAATATTTTGAATAATGATACAGCAATTTCGAGTGTTAAGGGATAATATTATATTAGGTTGTCCCAAAAGTTTCTTTCGGAATGTGTTCCTCTAATGTTGCTAAATAAATACAAACGAACCTAATGTTTATTTAGCAATATTAAAGAAACACATTCCGAAAGAAACTTTTGGACAACCTAATAGAACGGACAAGTTATTTTACAGATTGTAAAAGGGAACTAACCCAAGAGCAGGCATTGTACGTCTGTCTGTAAAAGCTCTCTGCCCAAACAGTCCCCTACTGCCCATAGGAGAGAGCTGTTGTTGTTGTGGTTGGTGATTATTTTGTCCACCTGCTGCTCCTGAGGCTCCAATGTACACGCTAGTAACTACTACCGCAGAAGCGATTGAACTTGAAGTGCTTGTAGACGAGCCTGAGAACATGCCCGAGGTAGGTGTGACATGACCCGTCAGGGTCGACGAATTTAAGCCCCCCCCACCACCCGTACGCGATGTAAGGCTTGTATTCGCAGTACTGCGTGGCGGTTGCTCAAAGTTCAGGTTGGCCATAGCCTGGTGGCTCCACTACAAAGTACCTGCTGAGGCACACCAACACACTTTTCTGTCAATTACCACACGATCACTTCTATTTTATCGCATCACTTGTAAGCCGTTCAATTTCATGGAACTGAGGAAAATCCATGACAATTACTCCTAGTAACAACCTGTAACACGACCAACAAAAAAGAATGAAAAATTTTTGTTAATAACAATGGGAAAACTATATTATTAATTATTACTAGACTGCGGATCTTTATGCATTTACGAAGAAATTAGTTGAGCAAAATACAAAACAGTAAGAGATCAGAAAAATTCAAGAATATTGTAATGTTGATTTTAACGTAACAAAGCCATTAAGAGATGAAATCGATTTTTATTTTATTCCTGCTTCCTATAATCAATGCAGAATATTTTTATTTTATATAAAGATCCCAGTTTAATTATTAGTTATTACTAGACTGCAGATGTTTATGCATTTTCCAATTTTTCTGGACAAATTTGAAGAAAGTGGAATGAAGTGAAATCCTATTTTCAATGGGAACAACCTTTGTAGATCTAAAACAAATAAAAATGTTATTTCTTCCCTTAATGATTTTAATAGCGGAGAAATCGTATGTGGACATCTTCAACTTCTAAAATTGTTCAACAATTTTGAATTTCATCTACTTGGTTTTCCTATAAATGCATAAAGATCCGCAGTTTAATTATTAGTTATTACTAGACTGCGGATGTTCATGCATTTTCCAATTTTCCTAGGCAAATTTGAAGAAAGCGGAACGAAGTAAAATCCTATTTTTAATGGGAGCAGCCTGTGTAGATCTAAAACAAATAAAAATTATCAAAACTTCTATCGAATTTTATATTCTACGTTTTGTTGGAAATATTCATAAGCCATAAATGCATAAAGATCCGCAGTATAGTCATTACATAGGGACCTTACTATCTTATTATCTAGATTTTAAGAATGCACACGTTGAAATATTTACCTCTTTATCGCAGCGCCAATGCTTTGGTCATATCAAAATCATAGACAGGAAATGAGAATGGACCTATTGGCAAGGAAAGACATCGTTCCCATAAAAGTGCTACGTAGTTTTATACAATTAGTTTAATAAAATGAACGATTACATCTAATGCCTGGTAATACATAATAAAGCGGTTTATTTCTCATTTATTCTATTATATTGTACGCGAGTAAATAAATCTATACAATAGAATGTATTTATCCTAAAGAAAATAAAAAAATATCTAATTTAAACTAGTTATGCTTTACAAACTATATCGTTCATAGAAGAGGAAACATTTCTATAAAATGATATAAATAACATTTTGTTTACTTGTTCAATAGCAAGTAAAAGAGCATGTGTATGATAATATTAAACAACAAGATCTTCTTAAAGGCTAACGTTCTATATACACTTGTTATACAAAGCATAGGTAAATACATACTTTCTAAATACTCGTAAACTAACCTGAACATTATTCTGGAATGTTTTCATATTTCTACATAAATCCATAATCATAAAATCAATATGATAATGATACTAATTTCGACAAGAACGACTTGTTATTGTGATCACTGATTATATTGTATATATATGTGTATATATATGAGATAATATGGTAATGGAATGGAAACGATTAATTGAAAAGTTCTTCTGTTATTTGTATTAGCACTTTTGAAAGTCCAACGAAATTTTCGAATTACAAAGGAGACAGAGAAATTTCAAGGAACTATCAAACCGAAAGTTGGTGGTTTTGACATTGTAACGATAGAAATCAGTAACAAGCACAAAAGAAAGCAAAGGTTATAACGTTCTACGTAATCAAAATATTAAAGGGTATGATGGCCTAAAATTTGATTACCTATATTATCGAATCCGTTGTTAAGTTACTGCATAAAAGAATCCATTAAATTCATAATAAACAAAGTAAATGAGCGTAAAAAAAAAACACAAAAACGTCGGATGTTGACTTCGAATGAAATCTGATAAGGTAAAAGTTCTGTCGGATAATTAATGGTTTCTATTAGAGAGGATTTCCACGCTGACACGTCCCGAAAAATCAACTTTTACGCACATTATAATATTCTTAACAAATAAACTTCTGTTTTGTCAATCAGTTTCACAAACTTAAACAACACTAGAGACACGAATTTCTGCCATATTAACCATTTCTACGGCGCAATCAAATTAAGTACCGAGACATTCAAAATTTTCACGGAACAAATTACAACCTGCTGAGTAACAATGACAACGATTAATTGAGAAATTATTTAACTCGAATTTGGCTAATATGTTTTAATATTATTCGAGAAGTAAATGGTTGTTAATTTTGAATTTGACTAGTGTATTGTTAATTGTTTTCTCTCTAGAACATTACCACAGCCTACTCTACATAGTACATAGTACTAGCCAGTGCTACATAGCCGTGCTGAACAACGTGGCAACACCGCTTCTCAATAATGGGAGTCTTGTATTTGGGATTTTTCAAAGAAAATTGTATTAAAATACACAATTCTTTATTAATTATGTATAAACAATATATAAATATTACAACTCTGGCAAGTAGAAGTGATATTAAAGTATACTAATATTTATAAATGCGGTATACATTTTTGGGGCTCTCGAAATAGTGTTGTGCATAATAACATATAATATTTGAAATAATTACACACAATGAAAATTTGTGAATTAATTTGAAAATTAATGAAGAGATATATAAGTTAATAGAAACCTGGAATAAACGAAATTATTGATACGAAGTCAAAGAGGTTAAGTGAACGTGTTGGGAAGAGGTTGGATAATTGAAGGGCATATAAAATCGTGAAAAGATTATTAATTGAAAATTCCCCTCAAATTCATTCTACTAAAATTTTTCCAATAAATGTAAATTTCCTAGGGGCATTACTGTGGCGCGTTACCTTTTATATCATTTGTTATTCACATTATTCAAAATTACTTATTGCATTATTAACTAATAAATATTGTATGAAACTAATGAAAAGAACTATGTAAAACAAATTTTCCAGAGCTCTGTACGTACACAATAAACATAATTTCGTTTTGAAATATATTGAAAGAACGATATATTCTATTAAATAAATGTGCTACACGCAAAGATAAAAAAGAGACGTAGTTAATAAATAAAACTCACCTGCATTATTGCACTTTCATATTTTTGAAAATTATCTATTAACAATAAGTACACATTGATGTGTTAACATTCGAAAAATACGCGGGAAATTGAGAGGCCGGTAGGGTGGGTTAGGTTAGGTATACTGATATATATATATATATATAAGACAGCCGGACTCTCACGGTGTTGCCATTTTTACCTTCAGCACGGCTAGTACTAGATTAGGCTGTGAAATTACATTTATATATATAGAAGACATTTATACTATCTTGACAATCTATTATCGATGCTTCGAAATTCATTTATTTACATTTATTTTTCGATCAGATTTGCTTAGAGAACTGCAAAGGTGACTTATTAAGTCTTATGTAAAATAATTGTTTGAATTTACCTAAGCATAACACGATCCAATCCGATGCATAAAACCATAGTGATTATTGAACCACGTGGTAAATCTTGCAATATAAAGTTTCACATCAATTTTGCATATACACACACCTATGCTAATATGTCCTGTAAGAAGATAAATTAAAACATGGATAATTATTTTCATATTAACGCACTAACAAATTATTATCTACAATTTGAATTTCGACTGCATTCAAAATATTCAATGTTCTTTCGTTACTTTCCTCCTCTCTCTTTCTCTGTCCCAATTTGTAGAAAACAAACGTTAATTAATTTATATTGTGTACAATCTATAATTAGATTATATTTATATAATATTATATATATATTATATATACATATATATTATATATACATATATATATATATCTCTCCTTTTCTACTAAAGACAGTGTGTATATACATTATACGTTTACTATATACAAATGCAGATTATGTCAATTAAATCCGTACACTTGGAAACTTCAATGAACGTACGAATTATTACGTAGAATAACAAATAATTAACTAAATTTAAATGATCAGAAGATGAAAACTTGTAAAACATCAGTTTTCGACGTATTTTGTTTGCATACAAAAGGTATACATGCTGAGATTTTCGACATGGTTATAATCATGTCATTCGACGTTATTAGAAGTACATGGTTCGTGGTTAAATAAAAAGTTTTGTGATAGAATTTTATAAACATTTTGTATTTAAATAGGATTTAACAACTACTCTATATATAGATTGTATATAAAACCATTCAGGAAGAAAACCTGTTCGATATAAATAAGGATTGGTGGAACAAGGCGAAAAATGGCATTAATTAGAAGAGCAACTCATGCTGGTAGTTGGTACGCAGGCTCTGGTAAGCGTTATTTAAAATGTATTTTCGATTAATTCCATATTTTTACGTCTGTTCGTTATAATACGATCGTGATTATTTATTATCATTTATGTGAAGTCACTCAGTTTCTTGTGTTCGCACATATAAACGAATAATTACAACAGACGTTACACCTACACACAATGTCTTTCTATAATGCAATAATCTATATTTCTATAAATTAATATCTAGTATTAATAATCCCTGCGATATTATTTGTTATATCGATGTTATATTTTGAGTATTCGGCAAGGTAATATACATTTCACATATGTATTGCACCCAACCGTACTTACAAAAATTTGTTACTTGAGTTATTTAATATTCAAAATTTGCTTAAAATTCAAGGGAAACTCGGTGGAAATAATTTTCGAATTTTTCCACAGATTCTATGAAAAACATTTGCGTATAGTTCTGTATTTCTGCAGAAATTATATTCTATTGTGTTCCTTTTACTTGTATTCACATAATTTTAACATTCTACCAGTAGTTTCTCTGTATGAATTATTATCGTATGTCTTAAGATGAATATTTTGTACAGGTACGGAGTTGAATAAGCAATTAGAAGGTTGGTTGGGTGCAGCAGACTTATCACATGGACCTGCTAGGGCAATTATTGCCCCGTCAGTAATTATAGCACATTAAGTAATTTTTTACATTAACAAATCTTTATTGAAATACAAACAAAATTTCACAGACATGCAGGTTACAGCTATTGCGGAGCATGTGCTGGTTTTGCATATCGCCAGATTAGTCCTGTTGTTGTGTAAGTTTTTCGTTGGAATGTAATTCACTCTAATTACATCTGCAGTTTATATTGGATGAGCCGATGATTATTTTATATTTTTGTTTAACTCTTTCTGGTTGAAGTCTGGGAATCTCCCATCGAAGCACTCATCATTAGATCGCGGATTTTATGCATTTATAACAAAAATGGGTGGATGCAATTTAAAACAGTAAAAAGATTAAGACGATTTAATCACATTCATATGTTATTTTCAATTCATCATAGATCAATTAATTTACTAACTACATCTGTAGTTTATATTGGATGAACCAATGATTATTTTTTATTTTTATATATTGTATTTTTGTTTAACTCTTTCTGGTTGAAGTCTGGGAATCTCCCATCGAAGCACTTTCATCATTAGATTGCGGATTTTATGCATTTACGACAAGTGCAATTACGAGTCTCAAGTTCCATCATTAAATTGCCTCAAAACGTTCCAACCAGAAAGAATTAATTCTCAATTTAGTCAGTTTTTCATTTAAATTGTGTTATTATTCTTACATTTCTGTTGTACTTATTTTATATAAAAGAAAGTCGGAAAATATAATAACAAAATTGTATTTAGAAACATAAGCAGCAGTAATAAAGACTTCTCTCTACATTCCAATAACGAAATAAGTGATTAAGATAATACATATATATAATAATTTTTATTACCATATTTTACATCATAGCCTCCATTGAGTATGTTCCAAATTTAATTTACTTCTAATTATTAATAATTATATTTAAAAAGTCATAGAAGTCGAAATTATTTACATCTCAATTCAATTATTCACTTACGATTTATATACAATACTATTACTTTAAGCTATTATTCGATAGGAAATAATGTACTATTCCAACTGTAATGTTAAAAGTAATGTTAAAGATTACAAGAAATCGAATATTTAACTAAATTGTTAAATGTGTAACGTGTCATTGTATAGTCGTAGGATATTTATTCTGGGCCCATCGCATCACGTGAGATTAGCTGGCTGTGCTCTTTCCTCGGCTTCAATTTATCAAACACCACTGTATGATCTGCACATTGATCAACAAGGTATATTTGCATAACCACAGAATATTAAAATAGATTTTTCGGTGTATTAATATTGTGAAATATTATGTGAAGAACAAAAATTAGTATGAATTATCAAAGATTAGTTCAAATATAGGTTTCTGTTCATGTGATAGTATGCAGAGAACTTGAAGAAACTAGACATTTTGAATGGATGGATTTAAATACAGATGAAGAAGAACACAGCATTGAAATGCAATTATCATTCATAGCAAAAGTTATGGAAGGGTATGCTAATTATATTAACAATATTTTACTTGTGTATTGTGTATAATTTTAATTTTCGAGTTAATTTCATCAATATAGGTTCAAAGATTCTTTTACTATAATTCCTATACTTGTTGGATCATTAAGTCCAGAAAGGGAGGCACTATATGGAAGATTGTTAGCGCCATATATGGCTGATCCACAGACGTTGTTTGTTATTTCTTCAGATTTTTGCCATTGGGGACAACGTTTCCGTTACACTTATTACGATAGATCATGTGGTCCAATTCATAGGTCTATTCAGAATCTTGATAAAATGGTATGTACTGTAGTTCGTATTTATACCGTATTACATATATGTATAACAATAAGTAATATGATAGCAATAACTTCATTTTGGGTGAAAAGAAAGATGCAATATTGTGATTCATCAAAAAGAAAATCTTGACTATGAATCAGGTATTTTGAAATGCAAAGGATTTCCACTTGCTTTCGGTTAATTAAACAGACCAAATATTCTATTTTTGTTTTGTGCAATATCGTTTCTTAATATCTTCTCATGAACTGAATTATTGGGATATTATTATATTGAGAGAATATAATTACAGTGACTCCCACTAATATTCGGACACTTTTAAAAAGACGATAACTTTTTTAATATTGGACCATACGATTTTAACTTTTTTTGAGAAGTTATAATAATTGGTTTGCTACACAACATGAAAAAAAATTTTGAAAAAAATTGCAAATTGTCGGAATTGCAGAGAAAATACTAAAAGTTGTAGTAGTTTTCAAGAAATTGGACTTGGTTTACAATTCTTCTATGTTACCCATCCCTTCATATATATATCCATCCATCCATCCATTCTTCCATCCATCCCTCCATATCCCATGCCATACCATATGCCTTATTGTCTATAATCTATGTTAATCTAATCTAATCTATCCTAATTCATAGTATCCTATTCATAAATTTACATTGTAGGGAATGGATATCATAGAAAGCTTAAATCCTACAGTATTTACCGAGTATCTTAAAAAATATGGTAATACTATATGTGGCCGTCATCCTATTAGTGTCTTATTACAGGTAATAATTTTTACTTCAAATCAGTAATCTGGGTTATTTTGCATATTCTATTAGGTCGAGTCATAAATAACTTCCGATGTAGCTAGGTAGAATCTATTGTAAAAACGTAAGTTATTTACGACTCGGCCTAATATTTAATCTCCGAAATTTCTAATAAAATTGTAACACCCTATGTTAACAGGCTATTCACAATTTAAAAGGAAATAGTAATGGCCAAAGAATGAACATGAAGTTTTTGAAATATGCTCAAAGCAATCAATGCAATAACATGAATGACAGTTCTGTTAGTTATGCTAGCGCTTCCTTAGTTCTCGAGTGATAAGATTTTGATCTTCAAGGTCGTTATTGCCAGTCAGGAAATTTACACAGGAAAAGAAAGTACTAAAAAAGACGACAGTAATAAACTATTAAACTAAGCATTACCTGCATTAATCAAGATTTTGTTAAGCATTTCTTTTTATACATACAGAAAATAACATCGAAAAAATGAGTGACAATTTGTTATATATTAATTCTCCTCAGTTATTCGTAAAAGAATACATTAATATTTTGTAATAAATATTATTATTATAAATAGAAATCTATTATTACAAAGTTGTTTTTTGTAAAGGTATCTCTCGGTATATTACTTACAAGAAATAATCAGTACTTCCAGTTTCGACTTTAATTGTGGAAGGAGCTTAAGTATTTCTTTGCTTTGATTATTATTACAATTGTGCAAATAATAATAATAATAAAAAGAGTACAGACCTCAAAGTTGTAAAAGAGTACAGACCTCAAAGTAGTAGGCAGGGTTCAATCTACTGATGAAGAAGAGATTACTAATAAATTAACATTTCACGATATTAATAACACTTCTATTTTCAGTAATTACAAAAAAAAATGGAGCATAAAAAAGGTATACGCTGAGGAAATAAATATAGGAGGGAGAATAATATTTTTTTGATAAAATGTTACAACACATTTATAGATTATAGTTAAAGTGTAATGTAAGTACGGTAGTGTAAAATGTACGCTGTGTAGATTTCTTGTTATTTAAAACTGTGCTGCTAATGTAAAATTATTTATTGCATACAGCAATTTCTCAATTTTAGTTAGTTCGACAACGTTTTGTCTGATGCTTAGAGGAAAATAAATAATAAAACTATTTTTTATTGTTTCATATACTCGTGCATTTTTACATATTGTGTATCTCAGGGATGTGCACGCTTAAAACTGAATAACCAGGTTCGAAACATATCTCTTCTGCGTCTTTAGCATGAACAGACTGCACGGATAAATAACGAACGGAACATTTCTTATAAAAGCTATAGGGGCAACTTAATTACGTTCTCTTTGAAACAAAGCAATGAAATGATCTCAAATCCTTCCTACTATACAATCTCTTGTTATTTTTTGTTAGCATAGGAAATTAACACATTTGCTGTCAGACGTCACATACATGTAGATATGTGATACACAGCGACTAGTTTTATAACTTTACGATGAGAGCGAACGTATTAAAGATAACAATACAGATATTGTGCTGTCGTAATGTAATGTTGTATAAGTGTAAAGGAGGATCAGTACGTAAAGAAGTATATATGAGATATTTTAGTTAGGACATCACTTATAATGCTTTTATTTCTTATAAATTATCAATGTTTATGTTATAATATAAAATTTTTATATAGTAACTCTTACATGTATTCTATTAAACTGTTTTATAATAAACTACCGTTCTTTTTAATCTTTCCATTACGATGTTTTATTTGGGCACTGTGAAATTGTAAAACTGATCCTCGAGATGTTGTTTTTTCTATCATTGTATACTAAGTCGGTAACGTTTCTATTTATATGAAATAAATAGAGTAATCTCTATATATATTATTATATATATAATACTTATATTATTATTATATATATACATAATACTTATATTGTTTCATAGTCGTGTACTATGTAAGGAGATATATGTAAATTTATATGCGAATTGAAAAAAATAAAAACTCATATTTAAAATTATTGTAGTTTCAATTGTAATATTATCTTCAAATGGTAAAAGAATTTCAGATTTTTATTAAATAATTGATAAATAATATGTTTTATTAAAGTCTTTCATTTGTATTTAATAACTATAACATAGGTTAAACTAACAAATTAGAAATGTACATACTTACATTTAATCTTAGTCTTTTCAGCGTATATTTACTTTTGTTGAACTAAGATATAACGTTTATTTGTATGTCATACTGCTGATCCAACCCCATGTAAGAATCGGACATCAAATAAAATGTAAGTATTGTACGACCTTTAATGAGAACAATTTCAGTTTTTCTTTGTAATATCTTATATCACGCTATACATATCTAATGTACAGTAATGTTCCATTCTAAGTCAATTCTCGGTTCTGTGTTGTGACATAGATCGGAACAGGACCCTATTTTATTGTGGCTTCGTCGACCGGGCCGAACATAGAAAAGGACAGCATGTAAACAAATTTCCAATCACATTTTCCTCAATTTAATCTTGAAATTTCCCTCGATTTAAACTTGAAATTTCCCTCAATTTGATCTTAAAATTTCACTCAATTTAAACTTGAAATTTCCTTCCCTGAATTAAAAACTTGAAATTTCTCAATTTAAACTTGAAATTTTCCTAAATTTATACTTGAAATTTCCCTCAATTTATAAGCTTAAAATTTCCCTCAATTTATAAGCTTAAAATTTCCCTCAATTTATAAGCTTAAAATTTCCCTCAATTTATAACTTAAAATTTCCCTCAATTTAAACTTGAAATTTTCCTCAATTTAAAGTTGAAATTTCCTTTAATTTAATCTTGAAATCTCCCTCGATTTAAACTTGAAATTTCCTTTCTCTGAATTCAAAACTTGAAATTTCCCTAAATTTTAACTTGAAATTTCTCTGAATTCAAAACTTGAAACTAAATTTTAACTTGAAATTTCTCTCAATTTAAACTTGAAATTTCTTTCAATTTAAACTTGAAATTTCTCTCAATTTAAACTTGAAATTTCTCTCAATTTATAAGCTTAAAATTTCCCTCAATTTAAACTTGAAATTTTCCTCAATTTAATCTTGGAATATATGATAAATTTATAATAGCTACACAGCCCGTTGGAGGTTTTTCAACGATTCATTTTAATAAGGAAAATGTGACAAATATCTTGAGAAAGGTTGCATAAGAAGAAAGTTGAAAATAAGAAAGTTAGCATCGCATTAGTGTCTTAAAGAATAAAATAAGTTTTGAATTTTTGCCGACCGTCGCGGTCGCTGTTTCTCTTTGTTTTTCATTCGCTATGCTCTTCTATGTCCTAAAGTTACTCCATACTGTCAATTAAACCACTAAATACAGTTGAAATTATATCATGTTTAATATGATTTTAATCAGAAAAATTCCACAAATAAGTTGGTGAAGGTCCCATAAAAAAATAATTAAAAATGAAGAAGTTTTCTAATTGGATTAGTAGCCCGAGTAATAGTAAACCGAGGCAGCCCGAACTTCTTGGTCCCTCATGGGATATGCCCCCCAGTGGAATGGGTATGCGAAGGGACATAAAGCGGTCTCCTCCGTTGGACTTAGATTGAGACTTTACTGTATTACTCTTCTTATAAATACCTAATTTCGATGGTGTTGTAAACTGTAACTGATGGCATCTCCGTTGGTCATTTATTCCACTTGCTCGTTTCAGTGCCCATAATTCTTGATCGGAAATACTACCTAACACCAGAAACCAGCCCTCATCCTTCCCTTTTTGGTACATCGGACAATGCACTCGTAAATTATTAGATTTATTTTTTCGTCTCATTCCAATATTCAATATATAGTCTTGGTCCTTATGTAGATCGATAACAGTTGAAGTTGCCATTTTCAATATTACAGGTTTTCGTTTGACGCCATCAGGCCACTGACCCTCCAAGTGCATATCAACACAAAGTACCGGCATATCTTTCATCACTTGATATATCTATAAAAAATATTAAAATCACGGTAATATATCAAATACGATTGATAATTTTTAATTTTCAGTTCACTAACTATTATACAGTGGGTGTACAAAGTATTCGTACAACAGCTTGAGTTTTTTTCAGACGTTAGAAGGATTAGTTTACTAGCTAATGTGTATGTAAATAATCTTTTTTTAAAATTGTTATTGGTCGCAATTGCGAAGGAAGAAGTAAAGATCGCGATTTTTTAATTTTTTATCTGTGCCTGTAATGAAAATTTAAAACATGTATTTTGTAAATCTAAGGAAGTTATATACAACGCATAAAAAAGCTATGAGCATTTTAATATGTAAAAATCATTGAATTTAGGATTTGTGATTCATTTAAATCGCAGGTTCTTACAATTTTTGCTATTTTCAATCAATTATATTTCATAACAATCTTGATCGATTTCAATGAAACTTTGTACAATAACTTACTCAGACCTACCAAATCGTGACCTTTACTTTTTCCTCCACAATTGCGACCAATAACAATTTAAAAAAATAATTATTTACACATTAGCTAGTAAACCAATCCTTCTAACTTCTCAATAAAACTCAAGCTGCTGGGTCCAATTTTGAAAAAGTTATTTGTTTTTAGAAGATGTAGCAATACTTTCTACATCCACTGTAGCTATATAAATATTTCAAATTCACCTCGTGTATCTGATTTTTTTGAAACACTTCACCTAGCGCGTCCACAAGACAATTCTGTTTGTCGCATACAACGTTGCATAACATAGGAAAAACTGCGGGTAAAGATGAAAATAATTGTTGATGCTCTGTATTTATATAAGGTAATGTAACTATTGCAGGTTCGTCTATCCATCGAGCTTGAATAATCATTTGAAGTAAGTGTATTATCATAAGCGTAGATGCAAGCCAACCATATTCCGCGACAGTATCTATCATAGCCTGAAAGTAATTATACATTATTATATCAATCCATTATATCGGGTTGTGTAATAAATTCCCGCGTTTTTTGTATTTTATTTTTATTCCGCAATTTTGTGTTTTGTTAGGTAAAGTATATATATGCATTCGCAAGTCTTTTTCTTGCTCTACAAACCTATCTCCTTCAATTTTTCGAATTAATTAATTTTAATCAATTCCTAGGCTTTTTCCATGGAAGTTCCTGGAGGCAAAAAAATTTATTTTCGACATCTGCTCTATTTCGCCTTTCGTCGTGGTCAAAAAGTTACGGAAGCAGCTCCGAGGACCGCTCAAAATTGGTTTGCCAAGTTCAAAAATGGCAATTTCGACCTTCCGGCTTCGACGAAGATCGTCTCAAGACGTTTCTGAAGGAAGATGGTCGTCAAAAAACACGAGAGTTGGCCGAAAAGATAGGCTGTGCTTCAAGACCATCGCTAACCATCTTCGCTCCATGGGCTTTACCCAAAAACTTGAAGCTTGGGTGACACACAACTTGAGTGAGATGCCGAGCAGATGTCGAAAATGAATTTTTTTGCCTCCTGGAACTTCCATTGAAAAAGACTGAAAATTGATTAAAATTAATTAATTCGAAAAATTGAAGCAGATAGGTTTGTAGAGCAAGGAAATGACTTGCGGATGCATAATATATACTTTCCCTAACAAAACACAGAATTGCTGAACAGAATTGAAAAAATAAAATACAAAAACGCGGGAATTTATTACACAACCCAATTTTATGAAGCGGTTGTATATGTATAATGTATACATATATTGTATACCTGAATAATTCTAATTGCTTGGTCAAGAACTGATTTTAAGTCAGTTATGTAATCTGCACAGGGTACTGGAAGTCTTGAGAAATGTGCTTGAAGTAATATGAAGGCTTTAGTATTTGGAGAATCGTACGAGTAGTCGTCTATTGTGTAACGACACATTTTGCTCAGGTCCCTATTAAATAACGAGATTGGTCGTTAATTACATCTATATTTTGTTTGAACAATTAACCCTTAACTGGGCGCGTCTATAAACTTACGTTAATGGGCGCATGGGGTCTCTTGGGACCTTTATATGATCTTTCCTGCCCATTTTCAAATAATTTCAACAATGCATGAAAATTTTAAAAACTAAGTATACAAAAAGGAAACCACTCGAGGTCAAATAGACCCCATGCGCCCAGTTAAGGGTTAAGACTAATAACTAGACTGCGGATTTTTATGCAAAATAAACTCAAGACCTTAATCATATTATCTGGCAATGTCCAGAATATGATTTAGAACGAGGACACTTGTTTGAACTGCTCCTCAATCGTAAATACTACCCTCCCTACATTATTAATTATTTTCTAAGCGTGCGAGACATTACAGCGCCAATATTTATTGGCGCGCTAATAGTGTTATACTAATGTATGCTACATAAACCAAACATGGTTTACGGCATCAATAAATAAATAAATAATGTCCTGCATTTACTGTGGGGAGCAGGAATAAAATAAAAATTGATTTCATCCCTTAATGAATTCGTTACGTTACAAACAACATTACAGTATTCTTAAGTTTTTATAATCTTTTACTGTCTCATATTTCACCCCACCAATTTCTTCATAAATGCATAAAGATCCGCAGTCCACTAATAACTTACTCGTTTAACAATTCTTCGTTGTGTCTGACAGGTAATTCATTGTACTCGTAAGAATTGGATAAAATATGTAGACACTCGTCTAATGTTAAAGAACTATTGAGCGATTGTTTAAACATTAGCATTGTATGATGCGATAAATAATAGAATGACGCTATTTTACCCATTGAAAGTGGGAATATAGTCTGTCCGTCCTATAATTAGAAGAGTTCATAATCATAGCACTTAATTTTTCATTATCACGAATTAATGGAATACAATACAAACCTCGTCGAAATCAATGCAATGTGAATCCATCAACACATTTGTCGTGCTATCGACCAAAGAAGATAAGTACTCGTTAATCGCGTGTGGCTCTAAAGTATCCAAATGATAATATGCAGGATTTTTCATTAATCTTCTAAAAAAATAGGTCCATGTTAGATAATCTAAAAATTCTTGTTTATTTTTAATTGTGCCAGCTACGATTTCTGCGTTGATATGATCTGCTAGTACTGCCAATAAACTCGATTCAACCGGGAACGGTTCATGCAAGAAATTTTTATAAAAGTTTTTCTTCAAATCGTGTACTAGAACAACTGCGACCCCCGAATCATCAAACTGAGGTCGCCCTGCACGACCCATCATCTGAAGCACATCTGTAATTGGCATATCCACATAGCGTTTTGCTTTACCATCGTAGTATTCTGTTCCTTTTATCACTACCAAGTGAGCAGGAAAATTGACTCCCCAAGCCAAAGTAGCAGTAGTAATTAACACCTAAACAACATTTTCATAATGTATAATGTATACAGAATCTAAATACTTTCAACTATCCAAATTAAATGAGAAAAATGAAGGAAAAAATTATGTATAGGTTTCGCACTCCAAATTCGGCCTTTCGCAAATCAAATTCAACCTTATGCAAATCAATTTCACCCATTACGAATATTTAAAATTAATTATTAAATTTAGATTAAATTTTATATATTTATACACAACAATAAGAAACATAAGACTCAATACTCAATACGCTTCAATAAATACATATGTACCCTCATTTTAAGAATTGATTAATCAGAAAATGGCTACAATGAATCATATATGTGTCTACATACAGTTTTCATACATTACAAATTTAATGAATTGGTAATTATTAGACTTATGGATTCTGAGAATTTTCGAAAAATGCTAGAGTATAAAATTTGACAGAATTTAATACGATTTTTATTTATTATAGAGAATAAGATTTTATTTAACTCCACTTTCTTGAAAGTCGTCTACAAAAATTGCAAATTGCATAAGCATCCGCAGTCTAGTAATTACTTTTAAATAAGTATTTCATGTACATCTATACAATAGATAAAATTTTGAATTTCTTAACAATTAATTTACATTTGACTTGATTCTTTTACAAAAACTTACTTAAAAATACTTTATTTGTGAAAGGTTGAAATTGATTTGCAAAAGTGTGAATTTGGAGTGCAAAACCTTTTACAGGGTGGTTCACCAGATATTACCACCTCGATTTTCGTCATTATTATTATTCATAGCGAAGAATATTTGAACGAGTCTACCCCCCTAATACGATATTATTGGATAGCAGCAGACAAGCAAATACCTGAATTTTATTATTGCAAAATAGTTCTTCCACAATTTTTCTATCATTATCCTGAAGACCAGCATGATGAAGTCCGATTCCGAAAGCAAGTGTAAGTTTCAAATTTGAATCTCGTACATGATGTGTTATATCATTAATTTCTTCATCAAGCATGTGCAGCCATCGTTTCGAGTTATCTTCTGCTGAAAGATAAGCGATCAAATCCATCGCGGTTAATCGCGTTTGTCTGCGCGATGAAACAAATATAAGGGCTGGACTCGACGACGAATGTTGTCTGATCGCTTGGAATGTTGGTCTATTCATTGTTGCCATTCGTGGACAATAATGCTTTCCAGGGAATCCATTTATATGAATTTCTAATGGCACAGGTCGTACAGATGGACGGAAATTATATAGTCCCATTTCTCGAATACCGAGCCAATTAGCTAGATCCACAGCGTTAGCTAACGCTGTAGATAGTCCAACAATTCTCAGTTTTCGCATAGTGTGAGAAGAAATAAAGTTAATCCTCGAGACGATAACTTCTAATACAGGACCTCGATCTTCTCCTAAAAGGTGGATCTCATCGATGATTATGAGCGCAACATTTTTCACATAAGATCTCGTCTGCCAACTTCTGCTGATGCCGTCCCACTTTTCCGGGGTAGTCACGATAACGTTTGCATTTGCTATGACTTTGATATCCGGTGTTACGTCCCCAGTTAATTCCACCACTTTCTTTCCAAGCTGTTCTTCCAATCGAACTTTCCAATCCTTTATTCGCTCTCGAACTAAAGCTTTCAGCGGTGCTATATACACAACTTTCTGTGTAGGATACTGCTTGAATACTCGAAACATAGCTATTTCGGCTACGATCGTTTTTCCCGAGCCAGTTGGAGCACCCAAAAGCACGTTATTATCAGTGTGATACAAACAATGAAAGATTTGTGTTTGTATAGGATTGAAATGAGTGAATTTGTAGAGTTTTACGAAAGCTGGTTCTTTTAGTGCTTTCACCGGTAAAGGTTGCAGTTCCAACAAATCTGTATGCGGAGGAAATATGTCGGGTAGGATTAAATTATGAAATTTAAGGGGTGTCATACTTTCACAGCTTAACCAGCGATCACTCGTTGCTTTCACTATATACTGTGCAGGTCGTGGCTCGTGCAGTGGTATAGTCATGACAAGTTCTTGTTCCAAATTACAGCAAACCATCTTTTTCGTCAAGACAAAGTATTCGTGATGATAAAGAAAATTATTATCCGGATCTTCGATCCATATCCAAAAAGGCTCCGAGGTTTTACCATGCACTTTATCGTTCCATCGAAACTGAGGATATATTTTCAGACGTATCCTTAAAATCCTGCCGGTGATCGGCTGTACGGTGGACTCCATTTCTAACATGGGTAATTCTTCGCAGCATTGCTTCACTAATGCTGCTGATTTTGGACTACGCAGAATATCTCCAATCTCTTTAACGCTCATATCATTCAATAGGTCAATCGTTAGCTGGCATTGTTCTATTTTATCCATAACTTCGAAAGGTAAACAAGTAAACTGGCACAGAGGGTTCGTGTGACTCCATTGTCGCAGTTCAAGCATCTTTGCCATTTCTAGTAAATGTCCAGACATTAATGCGTTATTTTGTCTCAGCATAATTTTGAATAATGCTCTACATATGCGTACTGCATTTTGTGTGATGTATGCTTGATCTGACATCAATGAAAATGAATCAATTCGACCACGGGACAGGTATGTTTGCAATAGAATATTCACTTTACCGTAAATATTCTCTACACCACCTTGCGGTCGAAGCTCGCAATAATTTTCTGACATTGTTTGTAATTCATTAATCTCGTCATCTCGGACCTTCAGTTGCTTAAATTCTTCTGACTGTGATATCATCGCAAGTATCTCTGCATCGTCCATAATCGGTTTTATCAGTGCATTGAAAATTTCAATTGTATCATACTTAAGATAATAGTGACTCGCTATACGTCCTAGATCTGTCGCATTAAAGTCTCCGGTATTCACATTATACCGAATCATTTTAGCTTTATCTAGCGATTGAGCAGCTATGTTAATTAGCTCCCTTCTCTTTCGCTCCAGATTAGGATCTTCTGTTATAACTTGAATAGGGATTCCGTAAACGTGAAAATTCAATTTCATTCGGACAAATAAATAAGTATAACTGAGCCATATTATGGCTTCTTCCACATTCGATATCGTACCTAACGCGATCTCAGCGTTTAAATTATCCGCTAAATACTTAATGAAATTACTCTCAATAGGTATTTGATTTGTTAACAACGATAAATAATGGTATAATTTATTATGAGAGGTAATAATGGTAGCGTGTCCTTCAACGTCGAACTGTGGTCTACCAGCACGTCCAAAAATTTGTAGAACGTCTAATATATCTAAATCTATAAAGGAACCTCGCGTGGCATCGTATATTTCTGTTCCTCTTATGATAACTGCATGCGCAGGCAAATTCACACCCCACGCTAATGTCGATGTGCAAACTAAGACTTTAATTAATCCTTTGGAAAAATATTTTTCAACTAGATTTCGCTCTGAACGTAATAAACCAGCATGATGCACCGATAATCCGCTGTTAAATAATTCTAGCAAGTGCTTGCTACGCGAATTGGTAAAAGCTTTGCTCGCAAACTTTTCGTGACTCTTCGGTAGAAACAGACTTAACGTATCATTTTGCATAGCTAAATCTTTTAACGCGTTCGCCACCTTAACCGTAGCGTTACGCGCGTGTACAAAAACCATAACTTGGTACCCTTGACGCACCATGTCCACAACTTTATCATAACATATGAGATCCATGTCGCTCATCTGCTGTAAAGGTGCGCTTGCTTTTACTCCGATAAATGTTTGACTAAGCGGTACTGGGCGGAATCGATGATCAAAATAAAAGAGTCCCGCGTGCGGAGATACTCTTAAAAATTGTGCAACGTCCAAATAATTAGGTAGAGTTGCCGAGAGTCCGACAATTCTAATCATACTCTGCGAAGATAACACTTGCCGCAGAGTTCGAGCAACCAATGCTTCGACCACAGGTCCTCTGTCACCGTGTAATAAATGTACCTCGTCGATAATTAACAATTTCACTATGCTCGTGAGAGAAATATCTCCGCTACCCTTCCTGGTTAAAATATCCCATTTTTCCGGAGTGGTGACGATCATTTGCGTTTGTTGAATTTCTGCTTTTGTCAATTGCATATCTCCAGTTAGTTCTCGAACCGATATACCAAGACCTACAAGTCTTTTGCCAAAATTCGCAGTCATTTCCGCTGCCAAAGCTTTCATAGGTGTTACATAAATGATTTTGAACTGATTTTTCATTATTTCGCCATTTTCGATATGTTGTTTCAATTGATGTACGACAGTTAACATAGCAACATTAGTCTTCCCAGCTCCTGTTGGTGCGCAAATTAATAGATTTTCATTAGTGTGATAAGCTGCATCGAACACTATACTTTGTATTCGATTCAAACTTTCAATTCCGCTGAAAGCAGATTGCCCTAATTCATCTAATGAAGATATCATCACAGGTTCGTAGCTAAACTCGTCCTGAAAATTTAATTGCGATTCTGGAATAGGTATATGAATTTCCTCGCTTATTTTTGTATCTTTTTTCACAACATTCTCTGGTAGCATTATTTTTTGGCCTGTCACGTAACCAACTGTACTCCTAGTTTTTACATCAGAGTCAAATACGAATGGATATTTTTCTCGCATGTTCTCTCTGGACACTGTCTCTTTCTTGAATATGGGTGTGCGTGATTCTATCAGGGCTTCTTTTTTTTTAATATATAGATTATGTAAATCAACTTCGTTTCCTTCACGTTTGCTCGATATTTTATTTAATTTCTTTTCCTCTTTTCTAATTTGCTTTAATAAATGTTTCTCTTTTTCAGATTGTACAGTTACTTGACCGCTAATCACTGGTCTTTGTAAATCACATTGTTTCTGCATTTTAGGAACAAAATAAAAATCCGAACTAGGAGAAAAGGTCAAAGCCATAATACTTTTTCGATGACGTATTATATACTGTATAAATTCGAATTGTTCGTAACCTAGGATATCGAACAATTCGTTTTCCATAGTATCAGTACTTTTTAATTTGGAACTTATCATAACAGCAAACTGTTCGAAAGACGTATCTTCGGCGTACTGGGCGTAACACAACTTCAAATTTTGTTTGTATACTACTTCGTCAAACTAGAACATAAATATATGACCGATTAAATATTGAAACATTTAGAATATTAATATTTCATGAAAACAATTGGAAATGTACTTGAATTTTGTATAATTGCATAGTCTCGTTGTTATATTTCATTGTAAAATTATTTGTGCTCTGACTTATATTTCCTGAGAACATACTACGAAGCGCTTCTGTATTCGGCCACAATACTTTTGCAGGTTTATAGTCAAATTTTGGATTAAATATTATACTGTTAGACGTCTCCATACTATCGCCATTTTTTGTTCCATTCCTTAATAGGATCAGAACGTCTTCATCTAAGTTTTCCTTAATCATTGTAATTATCTATAAAAATATAAAATTTTATAATAATTCAATTAACAGATACGATACAGATTCATCGATATAACTCTGTGACTATATATAAAGTCATGTTAAAACGTTTGTTATAAAACATTATGATTATACAAACTTACAGTCATCATTTTTGTAGCATCCTGAATTGTTAAGTTTCTTGCTCTTTCCTTCAAAATTTTAAATTTGTCTTGTGTTAAGATTCTTTCATCGATTAAGACATGTAAAATAAATATCAAATAATCATGTATGAGTTCTGTAGTACATTCATCTGGAATAATAAAGAATGATTAGCAATTTTTTATTTTATATCGTTATAAATTAATACGTACCAAATATTTTTGCAACAATCTGATGTAACTCTTTCATATGGTGCAAAACATTTTTAGGTAAAATGTTGTTTAAATCTTGCCAACTGAGTTCACTAAATTACATGTAAAAGAATCATCTATTAATATAGTATGTAATTATAAATTTCTAAAGAATACATTATATAATGAAATAATCAAAAACATGTTTTGTTTAGTACTTCAGAATATTAAATTCAATACTTATTTTGTATTACAATGATTTATACTAGATTTATACTAAATGATTTGCAGCCAAATTCAATTATAAATTATAAATGCAAAACTTTATAACACCAAATTTAAAAACATGAAGACCAATATTTTCTTAAATATTAATAAACACAGATTTTAATCTCAGAGAGAGAAAAAAATACATAATATAATGGATAAAATGTTAACTAAAATAATAGGTTTTAGTTTACTACCTATATAACGACTATAATGTTAAATGTTGAATAAAAGAAATACCTTTTTAGTTCACTATTTCGTTCCTTCAGCTTTTTATGTAAATCATTTGGTTCTAAACTTGTTGTACTTTTAATACGTCCAAGATTTGTGAATGTTCGTAATGATCTTGTAATACGCGGTAACTCAGGCATTTTTACTTAATTATATCATACATTAACTGAAACAGATTAATATAGATCATATCCATTTATTATATTATGTTACAACAAAAAACTTGTCAAAACTGTTCTCACTTAAACAGTACACCCTGTATATAACGTATACATAATGTATACTTTCCTTCCATTTCATACTAAATATGTTATATGCTATCATCATTTTATAGTGTTTATTGTCAATGATATACATGATAGTTCCAGGAGAGCTGTTTATCTTTTACGTATGAAACAAATAAGCTCTTACAGGTGTATTATTTTCATCTTTGGACTTATTTATGTATATATTTTTAGTAATTGTAATTTATCCTCAAAAACATACGTAAATAAATATTTTTTAAATATCTCGTAAAAATAGACTTATAAATAGTTTAACGATATTCACGAAAAATTTGATCAGTGATGAAAATAAATTAATTGTAATTATAAACACGTTCAAAAATATTGCGTTAAATTAAAACCTTGGGTCAGTACTTTTATACATAGGATAATAAAAGGGATCGATTGGTCTAACAAAAAAATTAGATTGCTGGATATGCAAAATATGAGCATTAGCTAATTGTTATATGTTTACTTAAAAAAGAACAGTAACTTGTTCCAGTTCCCAGAATCACCCTGTATAGATTATAAATCAAGTATAATTCTTAGAATGTTGCATACAATTGCATTACTCGATGAAATTTACTAGAAAAAATTGCAAATGTCACTTTTGTATGATAAAAATATAGTGTCAAGAACAATTTTCTTTTCTTTGCTTATAAATGGTGTAATATTCACTGAATTTTAATTTCTCTACTTTTTCAATTAATATAAGATTACAACTAAAAGAATTGGTAATTGTTATGTTGAAAAAATTACATTTTTCTATTGTTACTTAAAAAAGAGCAGTAATTGTCCCAGTTCCCAGAATCAAGTATAATTCTTAGAATGTTGCATGCAATTGCATTACTCGATGAAATTTACTAGAAAGAATTGCAAACGTCACTTTTATATGATAAAAATACAGTATACAGAACAATTTTCTTTTCTCTCTTCGCCTATATATGGTGTAATATTCACCACATTAAAAATATTATGCTCTGATTAAATATAACAATTAATGTCGAATTTTAATTCCTCTATACTTTTTAAATTAGTATAAGAACACAAAATATGTAAAATGTAACATGTATATTTACAAAAATATGAGCATTAATTAATTGTTATATCGAAAAAATCACATTGATGGTACTATATAATAAAATCATAAATATTTTTGCACAAGAAGAATGTTTATTGATTCTTCTCAAAAGTCTTCCCTTCATAAAAAATTTCATATTTATCGCAACTTTAACGTGAACGCGTCACGTCTTCCCTTTATCCGATTAACTTGACCTTCTGCAACAATTATTTTCTTACCAAATGACACAATTTTAGGTGGCAGCGTGAAAAAAATCGTAGCAAAAAAAATTTCAGTAGTTACAGCTAAGGTTCACCCTAAATATGCACGCTTATGATGGTTAATTGAAACAGTATATTTCGTTTTTCAATTGAAATTCGACGTGTACATCATATTTTCGTGGAATAAAAACATCTGCATGCGTAAGTTCGTAATAATAGTTTATAACAATGTGTATCCACATAGAAACACATCTGGCTGCGTGTAAAATTGGACGTTCAGAGATGACGTTCGTTTTCGAAGTGATAAAATTTTCCAACATCGAAGAAACAAATATGAAATGTTTATAATATTTTGAATAAAGCAAATATGTGATCAGATATCACACATCAATCGTATTTTCTTCACTTGAGATACATATATATGTGTATATATATTATTTTTATATCACATGTGTCGTGACTAATGATTATTATTTTTATGGTGTATCAATACTGAATTTACGAAAAAGGTAACGTTGTTACTTCGTTGCGAAGGGACTTTTTTTATTATGTATTGATAGAAGAATTAATATATTTCTTACCGTGTTTGAATACGACCGTTTTGAATTGTATTTTAAATACAGATCCGCCGAATACATGAATTGAAACGATTCAATCCTTTGTCCATGGAACGATTGTGTCGTTCTACCACTTTGTGAGGTTACGTCGAGACAAATGACAGTAAATAGTATTCGGTCGAATACAATCCAGATTTGAAACTTGTGTGAAAAAAGATGCTAGAAGTGGCTGAGATTAACGCGTCTTAGTAACTTCGACCGCAGAGCGAGTTCAAGTTTCAATATCTACGATAAATGAGAATTTATGAATGTGGCCACAGCGAGATATTTTGCGGGGGGTCTTTACTGGGGTTATCGTGACCCAGGTAGACCAAAAATCCTCCTTAACAGTAAGGTAAACTATTTATTTAATATATGCATATCTTTATCTATCGCATGTCCATCGTTTTAAATCGCACATCGAACAATATACCATAGTTCCCAAACTCTTCATGTTTTTTTTATCTATTACATATGCATACACACGTATGTATATGTTATGTATGTATACATGTGTATAAATATGTATACGTATATGTAAGATATTAGTTTTTAATAAGGAATATTTTTAATTACACATTTGTCAATGTCTCTCAACAGGTGTTTATGATCATGTTCGGTAGAGCAAGTCGTTTTGTAAACAGTAGCTTTAAAGCACGGTTTTAATGTAAACATTTTCATAGTTCTTCATACTCTGAAATTATATATTGTACAGGTTTAGTTCTTCATTAATTTTAGACTACTTATGTATGTTTTCTAATTGTAACTGTAAAACAATATACAGAGTGTCTCAGCTACAGGAGACCACCTAAATATCTCCTTTATTTTTAATGGCACAAAAAATATCTATGGCATAATTTAAATGGTATCGAAGGAGGAATATCATAGAAGAACAATTTTTTTTGTCTGGTTATTTTTCGTAGTTTTTTCAAGGTCATCGTTATTTTTTATCGGGAAAACTTCTCTTTTTTTATTCTATCTTGTACCGGCTAGAAAAATACATTTGAATGAAGAAAGAAGAAATGGAGAACGAAGAAAGAAGCACCCAGTATAATTATAAGATATAATGATAAACAATATCTTTATGTAGAAAATGTATCGTACATTGATTGATTTATTGCATTTAAAGTATTAGACAATCCGCAATAACACATATTCTCAGAACTATACAATTAAACAGCGGAATCCTTTTTCAAAACTTACTGTGTTCTTATCTGATTTTTTAAACTCTTCTATTAAATATGGCCGGGTGCATTCTTTCTTTTGCACAGCAGTATATATAGTATTTTGTAATCTTTGTTTTCCAAAAATGAGTGTTCTGCGAAATAGAATAAAATGTAGAATACATTTAATTGCTAATAAACATGCTTATGGTGAAGCATAACCAGTAGTACAGGTACATTATCAATTATCAACAAGATTGAAAATGTTTTCATTGCTAAAAAGTATTATAAAGTATTCTAAAGAATAGATAAGTATTGCTATATGTTTTCCAATTCTAATTATGAAACAATATATTCAGTATTTTGTAATCTTTATTTTCAAGAAACTATTGTTCTGCGGAGGAATGGAAGAAATTTAAATTGTTAATAAACATGCGTATGATTATAGACATAAGCGAATAGTATAATTACATTATTGATTAGGTGCATAATTGATGGTACAGGTACATTATCTATTCTCAACAAAAATTGTATGAAATTGTTGGTACTAAAAAATAATTGTGTGACTATCTAGCCTTTCATTGCAAAAATTGTAACATTCTATGCACTATACACATCGGAAGTAATTAATGTTTGTTAACAGTAATGTTATTAATTGCATTGTTATATTATAATATTTGTTTGTTTAGATTTTGATCAAGACTGCCAATGTAAGACTGAACTACTGATGCATAAGATACTTGCCTTTGATGTTAAGTACGGACAGCATCAATGGGAAACTGTTTTTCATGCTTTAAGGTGCCTTTTCCACCAGCCACCACCAATCAATCTTTGTCATTGGAACAAAAAGACGGTATTTATTTGTAACTGTCAGTTATATTAATCATTCATGGATCTTTCATGTTTCCTATGATCTTGCTATTTGTCGTGTTCTGTTATAATTTGTTAAAAAGTTCTATTCATTGGTAACGAGAAAATTATTGCACAATAGAGTCTTCACCGTAATACTATCTATGTCTAGCATATTATTGAAATTTGTTATATTTTACAGTTTTAAGGGAGAAATCAATTTTTGTTTAATTGTATTATTAATTTCATCCTCTGTCATACTAATAAAAATTACATAAAAATTAGTTTATAATGATATTTTTACATAGATTTAATAATAGTTGATGATGGTTGTAGAAACAATGGAACTTAGGGGCTTGTTCCCAAATTCTTGCCAACAAATTGGGCCTTTGATGCCTGAACCGCATATAAATGGAAACAGAAAATCAATCACTACATTATCAACATTCAATAATGTAGGGTCTGATAATTGTGGGTCTGTGCCTAGCGTACAAAATAATTTACGTTTGTCGAGAGGATTTTATACACGTTTACCGCCGTTGAGTAAATCTGGACAACCGTCTGGACAAAATGTGACAAGTGAATCAAAGCAGCAAAGGGAATCGGAGAATAAATTAAATGCTTTATTTGACCAATATAAGGTAAACTTTAAATCTACATTTATAGTTTCTTTTTAATTAGTTTTCATTCTATCACGTTAGCTGTCAGGCTTGACTTCCGTTGCTCTTTCTTTACGACGAAAGAGCAATGAAAGCCTACATATCAAATAATAGTGATGTATCTCCAAAACTTATTGTATGATCAAATATTACACTGTTACGTTATGCGTTACACTTTGCATTAAGGGGGTAGACCAGTTTCTAGGAGTGCAAGGGTGCGGAATGCGCCTTCTCATTTCTCGATAATGCAAAGATCAGGTTTTTCAGTAGTGAAAAGCGCTAGATAAAAGATCAAAAAGTCAAAAGTCCTATTTTTACGTTTACGAGGCGTAATTTGCATTATTTGGCAGTACGTAGCTGTCGCAGCTTTATGAAAATAGCTACATGCACAGCTGTATACTTCCGAATAATACAAATTACGCTGCCGAATAATGCAAATTACGTCTGTCATATTTTTTGCGACGGTCAAATGACAGGATTTTTTATTTTCTAATTATTGAAATTATAAAGACGCTATATTATAATAAAAATCATTGAAATACAAAATTAATGTTTGCTAGAATAATTAAAGTCGTGATTAGACTGCGGATCTTTATGCAAAATAAAAATTGTCTGCACCGATTGCAAGGGATAGAAACTAAATTGAACGTTATCTCTTCCCTTAATGATTTTAATAGAGGAGAAATCATATATATTGACATCTTCAATTTTAAAAATTTTCCAACAATTTTGAATTTCGTCCCCTCAATTTTGCAATAAATGCATAAAGAATCCGCAGTCTAGTCATGATATACCCTAAATTTGAAGAAAATATAGCATGGTCTGATCGGTTGATTGTTGACTAATTTGCATTATTCGGCAGCGCAATTTGCATTACTCGGAAGCATACAGTTATTTCCATAAAACTGCGACAGCTACATGCTGCCGAATAATGCAATTTACGCCTCGTAAACGTAAAAATAGGACCTAGATTGATCTTTTATCTAGCGCTTTTGACTACTGAAACACTCCATTTTTGCATTATCGAGAAATGAGAAGGCGCATCCCCTACACTTGCAATCCTAAAAACGAGTCTACCCCCTTAACCCCTTACCGTACCATCTTCTTTACAGTTACAAAGTGATTAAAACGTCTTTATGCACAAAAATATCATAGAAAAGAAAAGAAAATGTATATTTTTTGTATGCCTACATTTATTTTAATGCTTAAATATTAATTACAAACTAATCAAATTTTATTTCATCTAAAATAAAACGCGTAACATCACAAAACATCATGAGTCTGGCTCGTCAAAATACGGCAAGGGGTTAATGGTAAACAAAACTTTCGAGCAACTCTAAAAAGTATTTTTATATTAAAAGATTATGTGATGATTGTGTGGCAGCCAATATGTTAATTACATATTTAATATTAGATTTATAATTCTTATTCGAAAAATAATTCTTTTGCAAATCTGATTGACAGGAACCGCACGAGGATGTAATTCTAGCAGACGGCATAGAAAGACTTTGCAATGATTTACAACTATCGCCGGATGAGTTTCAAGTACTTGTACTTGCATGGAAACTAAATGCTGAACAAATGTGCCAATTTACACGTCAAGAATTTGTGACAGGTTTAAAAGCAATGAAAGTAGACAGTATACGTGGTATACAAGCAAGACTACCAGAAATTGTTCAAGACTTGTCAGTAAATAGTGATTTATTCAAAGATCTCTATCGATTTACGTTTCGGTTTGGTTTAGATGTTAATTCTGGTCAAAGAATATTACCAGCTGACATGGCAATTGTTCTGTGGAAGCTTGTTTTTACATTACGTGAACCGCCTCTCTTATCTAGATGGTTAAAATTTCTCGAGTGCCATCACGTTAGAGGCATACCCAGAGATACATGGAACATGTTTTTGAATTTTGCTGAAAGCATTGGTGATGATCTTGGTGCCTACGATGATGCAGAAGCATGGCCAAGTTTATTTGATGATTTTGTGGAATATGAAAATGATCAAATGAATCAAAATATCAGTAAAGATGATATCATAAAAGATGTTTCTATTGATAAAGCTTAATATTGATGTTTCCAATTTTCATTGTGATAAGGTATTATTAGCTTTCATTTAAGTTTCAAACGAAGTCATTTAAACATTTCTGACAATTAAATGAGATAATAGTTTGCCCGCAAGTTGGTACCTTAATTTTGGCATTAGAAAATACTAAACTCTGTGGAAATTATACAATAATGAATTTTTGAAATCAAAGGTACGCAATATAATTTTATTTAAAAGATTTTATTTGCAACGATGCAAATGAAAAATTTTGGTGTACTTAGGAGATAAATTAGAAAACAGAATTTCTATAATCTAAATTTTATGATACAGTATATGTGAATGTATACATGATTCCTAATACATTCATATTTCTTATACTTTTTGAAACTACTGTTGAAAAAAAAGAAGAAGAACAAATGTAAAAAAAAGAACAAATGTAAAAAATAGATCTCATATTATATAGAAATTCTTCAGAAATTTATCTGACTATCTACATTTTGTCAGATTAAAATATATGGTGTAACTTTTATTGACATTGGTGTAAAGTCACTACTGTGAAAACAAATTTAATGATTTGTGATTGTAGTTTATGATATTGTTTTAAATGGACGTATGGTTTATTTAATTATGTTCCTATTTATTATTATTTTTTTAATATCCATAATCTGAAGTCTTGAAATATTTAGAAACAAGAGTAAGTATTAGTGAAACTTTCTGATAAACACGTTTCAGATATAATAAAGTTATTCAGACATATGTATATAGCGCCATGTCTTTCGAAAACACTAAAAGAACTATTTGTTAAAATTATGTTTGTTTATGATTATAAAAGTATATTACACATTTACATTGCAGTTGTAATTACTGCGCGTAACTTTTAATTTCACATAGCCATGATTTAAAAATTATTTAACGAATTTTTAAATATTTACAAATTTGCTTAAACATAATCAATGTCGTTTGGTTGCTTTATTTGTGAGAAATAAAATATTGGAAAAAGTGTATAAAAATTCGAAACATTATTGAATGTTACTTACACAAGAGGGACTTGCAAAGTTACGTTCTAATATCAGTGAAAGCTATTTCTTGTAATTATTACAAAATAAAAACTAAAATTGTTGCATAGTTGCTGCCTTTGTAAAATAAAGAGTTGCTTCAACTTTCACAGAAAAATTTTTTCTAGGAAAAATTAAGTAATCATTGTTATGAAAGAACCATATGCAAATACTAAACTATCCAACCAACCTTTTCAGATTGTGTACTATGGCTTTGATATCGATTTAATTAATGCAATCACTTTTCTAATGCGCCCCATAATCAAGAGAGAGGGAAGATTAAAGTGTGTATTTTGTGAAATTTATATCAAAATTCAAATATCTCGAATAAATAAAGTATTCGTTTTTAGGCTAAGTTATAAAATTCATTATAATATAAACATTGTTTCATGTTCAGTGCCGATATTTTCATAAAAATGAAATATCTCTCAAGAATGTAACAGATTCCATTCAAAACGGCATGTACAATTGATTTCTGAACACATTTGTTCGTAGAACGAATAATTTTTTCAAATTTTACGGCACAGCATATGTTATGATGGGAATGAATAGTCTTTTGTAAAGGATGTGGAGACATCCATATTTTGGAATACATATTGTGGAATACATTGAACTTTTTAAGGCATTTTACTTTAATCTTCTGTGTGTGTGCGTGTTCAATTCCTGATCTAGATACATATATATGCCGAGGTAGTGTACAGTTTTACTCATACAGATCTGTTTGTTTGATATTTTGTTTATGGGAGTTTTCCTCCTCTCTGTTTCTTCTTTGGGGAAAACCATCCTGCTCTTGTCTTGTTCTTTTTCTTCGATCATGTTTTTGGTCGACGCATAGTTTGATCATGGTCAACTTTGGAAACATTTTTTTGTCAGACTGTCGGAAGTACCTCGTGGCAACAGTTACGTGCCCACATCCTGTGTATCTTATTATATATTATTATTAGATTGTGGATTTTATGTATTTATGACAAAAATGGGTATGTTACTTTCAATTTATTACAATTGTTAAAGATAGGAAGAAATTTTTATATGGTTCCCGCATCTTGTAATTGACGAAGAAAATTTTTATTTTGCATAAAAATCCGCAGTCTAGTTATTATCCTGTTTATTTGCCGAACAACCTTTCGGCTATTTATTATACGGACACGGCGAACATTATACCATGTCTGCGTCTATTTGGAAATGTCATCTGTATTGAACATTTTCCACGGAACTATAGATAAGATTTTTACTGCATTTGCTTGCTAGCCACTCCTGTTAACGTCTTGTATATCTAAGCAACCTAAAAATAGCTTACAGCCCGACGCGACGTCCAAATACTTATAACCACTCCAACTTTTAACCCTCCGACGGCTGTGCTTGAGTCTATTTCGACCGGGAACATCCAAATTGTCATTTAAGTACTCAATTTGTGGACTAACTGGATAGCTGTTTCATTGAGGATATAATAAGTAGTGCGTAACGCTTGCTGCTGGCAAAAAGACTAGCAAACTGCCGGCCGCTAGGTCCTGGATTCTGCCCGTTTCCAGGATTGCAAGGGTGCGGGTTTCGCGTTCTCATTTCTTGATAATACAAATACGGGGTTTTTCAATAGTCAAAAAGGTAATAAAAGATCGATCTAGGGCACTATCTCCCTCAAAAGTCCTATTTTTTCGTTTACGAGGCGTAATTTGCATTATTCGGCAGCATGTACTTATGAAAATAGCTACCCGTTAATAGCGAATGCCGTTTACGCCCTTTACGCGTATGTGACCGTGCTGCCCTCTTAAAAACAGGCAGCTCGGTCCTGAATTCTGCCTGCTTTCTGTCCGGGCAGCTTCGAGCGTCTTGCTCAGTCTTGCTGCCATAATGCACGTCACCAGCTCGCTAGGCTGGGCTAGATGGCAGGCCTGGTTGACTGGGGGAAAGACTAATGTGTCTACACGAGATATCGTCAAAAATAAATTTTAAAAAATTATTAATTAGAGCTGTGAACGGTCCTAAGCATTGCCGATTATATAGCTATAAAAATCGTCCGTTCTCCGAGGGGTAGACTTGTTTTTCCAGGATTGCAAGTGTGTGGGATGCGCTTTCTCATTTTTTGATAATACAAAGAGGGGGGGTTTCAGTAGTCAAAAGCGCTAGATAAAAGATCAATCTAGGCCGCGATCGCCCTCAAAAGTCCTATTTTTACATATACCAGGCGTAATTTGCATTACTCGGAAGCATACATAGCTATTTTCATAAAGCCGCGACAGCTAACCAGGCAGCCAGGTCTGCCTCGAGCAGATATCGAGCATAGCCTGTAATCGTACGATGCGAGCAGATGGCGTGCATTATGCTGTCAGATCGACGCTCGAAGCTGAGCATGCTCTGAATCTGCTCGATTTTAGACAGCACACCCTGCTAGTATAAAGCGATACTTATTCGGACGCAGAATTATGGTATTCTACTGGCACAGCCTGCTGTCCAAAATCGAGCAGATTGCTTACTGGGTACATGCTGCCGAATAATGCAATTTACGACTCGTAAACGTAAAAATAGAACTTGTGAGGGCGATTGCGGCTTAGATTGATGTTTTATCTAGCGCTTTTGACCACTGAAAACCTCCGTCTTTGTATTACAGTATTTTATCGATAAATGTCCCAAATGTCTGGCCGGCAATTGTCCCAGAACTATCCCCACGCCTGCGGGGTGTACCCCCTTGAGGGGCCAAGAAGCTCAAGAGGCCTCGGTCGCCGAGAAGTATGACATACGGCTCGGATATATCGGTGAGACGTCACTAATCCAATGACAAAACCATTTTTATTTTTCATTATTTTTTGTGGGACTCTGACCAACATATTCGTGGCATTTTTATAATGAAAATGATGCCAAATATGATATAATTCCGATGATATTTACTTGTGTAATGAAAGATGAAAATTTTGGAAGAAGATACGCAAGGAAAGACGTATCTTTGGACTTTCTTTCCCGCAGATAGCACCAGACGTCTCATAGACGTCTGTTTTACGTTGCTTTTAGGTCTGAAATAAGACGCCTTAAGGACGTCTTTTCGGAGATGTCTAAAAAGACGCCTAAACTACGTCTGAAGACGTCTCTAAGACGTACCGTTTTGTAACACAAGACATTCAGGAGACTTTCGGGTGCCGGTCGGACGTCTTTCAGACGTCTTACAGCTGTCTTCGAGATGTCTCTGTGCTATCTGGCGTCGAAAACTTTCATCGTTCATTACGCAAGTAAATATCATCGGAATTATATCATATTTGGTATCATTTTCATTAGAAAAATGCCACGAATATATTGGTCAAAGTCTCATAAAAAAAATTATGAAAAATAAAGAAGTTCTATTTTCTATTGTAACTTATGTAATACAATTGCAATGTATTTCAAATACTGTGTATCTAAAATACAATGTAATTCACAACTCTGCTTATTAGCGGTTTCGTGGACGAGGATTTCGATGAAGCAATTACCGAAGAAACGGTAATGGTATATCAGTCAGGCGAAGCCGTTGACGATTCCTCGGTGAATCACTCGTATTTTATAAAATTAACTTCTTGTTCGAAATCCATCTCGTTGAATGTTTCGTGGAAATATCGCATAATATAATATCATCAAGTCCATAAGTTGATCGCAAATAAAGCGGTACAGTTCTGCAATGTGTGCAATTTTTCTTAGCGGCCTCCGCAGGTTATCGTTGACTCCGGCAACAGAAATTTATCGACCTGATAACACTTCCGTCTTGTGAATCGTGAAAGACATCCCTTATGACTGTGGAACTTCACATTCGGCGGAAATGTATAAAAGCCCGTCAGCCGTCGAGTAGATCGACATTCAAATTACGCTAACTCGCACATTCAGTACTATATTTCTACTTGTGTATTCAAATAAGGTATGTATCGAATTTTATGCAATTCATATCCGGTAGAAATTATTTTGTTTTTAATATATAATTTGTCTAAAACGTGTTTAGTAGTTGGTGATGTATACTAGTTTTTGTGTAATTTATAAGTTCTGCACTCCAAATTCACCCGTTTGCAAGTGAAATTCAACCTTACGCTAATCAATTTCACCTTTTCATAAATCAATTTCACCCTTTCGCAAATCAGTTTCATCCTTTTGCAAATCAATTTCACCTTTTTGCAAATCAACTTCAATGCAATCACTATTGCAAATCAATTTCACACTTAAGAATATTAAAAATTAATTATATATTTATTTAGACACACGTGAACGGTGTCATTACTGCGACGGAAACATAAGACTCTAAAATTTATATAATAGTATTTATATGTATAATACTTTTAAATAAGTATTTGATGTGCATCTTTGCAATAAATAAAAAATTTTGAATTTCTTAACGATTAATTTAAAAATACTTTATTTGTAAAAGGTTGAATTTGATTTGCAAAAGGATGAAATTGATTTGGAAAAAGGTGAGAATGATTTACAAAAAGGTGAAATTGATTTACAAAAAGGTGAAATTTATTTGCAAGAGAATGAATTTGGAGTGCAAAACCTATATAATTTTTAATGTCGCTCACGAACATCATTTTTAGTTGTTTCTTACTCTTGCAAATGTTATTGCAAATGCAAAGGAAAAATAAGTATACGTATTTACATAAATTCTATTATAATTTTATTATAATGTTCGAAACTTTATTAACAAATACCTTATTAATAATTAATTATTTGCGGCGTACGATTTCTCTTAAGCTTTTTCTCTTCTCGATGACCAGAACGCGTCGAACTCATAAACAAAAACGACAGTTTCTTATAAATTTTAATAATTTCGCGGTAAATTTTTTTTATAAATCTCCACCGATCTGGAGATCTAGATTTACCTCCTGCCCGGGTGTCTATGACTTTTCTTACACCCTGCATACTTGACTAAAAATTCTGTATACTCATTTTTTAAATTAGATTTCATCATCGTGTATTCTGTCTTTACGACTCATTTTAAACACAAATTCCGCTTTCGTATTGTTTATTTTTTAATTATTGAAATTATAAAGATGCTTCCATTAGAAATTATTGAATTTATTCGAGCAGGTATTATTATAAAAATTGTGAAAAATTTAAATAAATTAAATAAGTACACCCTTTAAAATAGAATATCTTTTTTATAAATGTACCAAACGACTTGATTTTTTATAATCAATTAGAAGCATTGGTTTACGAAATGATATGCAAAAAAGATTTTCCAAAAATTACAATTTACAAGGTTACATGCACAAATAAAAACAGCATTTATTAGAACTTTTTTATTTGGGTCCTCAATGAAAATTTAAAATATATGTTTTGTAGATCTATGTTAGTTATACACATACTGAAAAATTCATTTCATTTTTTTTTAAAAATGCCTTTTTTAAGGCCTGTATATCCGATATATCTTGTACCCGGTACGGTTAGTGTTAAATGTAAAAACTTCCTAGTCGATTAACCATGAATCGCGGGACACCCTGTGTAAACAGTACCAATTCGTAATTACATTCCATCGCAAAAGTTGAAGTTCATTCTAGGTTTATCTATTAATCAGAGTAACACGTGAAACATAGCATCGGTCAGCGAAATGATAGCATCCCTGAACTTTCGTTCAGATATTTTACAAATGAATTTCCGGTTTTCGAGTTGTGCAGACGTGATGTTATGTAAACAGTCCAGAGCTGGGGAAAATAGTATTTTAAATAGTACATAATAAATAATCCTATTTATTTTAAAGTATGTGTACAACTTTGAAAATAAAATATTTTATTTGATGCAGTAATTTATGATAATAAAATAATTTGAGGCAGTGATTTTTGAAAATAGTATTTTATTTGAAGAATATTGAAAATATTTGTATTTTGTCTTTATTTTCAATTTCAATTTCAAATGTTATTGTTGAAAGTAATGGTTCGATTTCAATACATTTATGAGTGTAAATCGTTTCTTAAGGATAAGATAGAATCAAATTGACAACAATAGTAAAAATTGATTTTTACAATTTTTTTAGCTGTGCCAATAAAGAAAATTTAAAAAATGTGTTTTGTAAACTCGTATAAAATATAATATATACGTTCTGAAAATTCCATTGGAATTGGTTAATTGGTTTACGAATTATAAACGATCAAAAGTGGTAAAAGTGGCAGTTGTAGGCCGAAAATCATGAAAAATTGCAATTTTTACCACTTTCGATCGTTTATAATCCGTAAACCAATTAACCATATTTCAATGAAATTTTCAGAATGTATATGATTTATACGAAAATTACAAAACACATCTTTTAAACGTTCGTTATTGGTCCAGCTAAAAAAGTTGTCAAAATCAATTTTTACTATTGTTTTTCACAATTCTGAACTAACTCTTCTAGCCTTACAGAGAAATTGAAGTCGTTTGGTCCATTCATAAAAAAGTTATTCTGATTTAAAGTGTGCGATCAATTATATATATGTGCGTAACTGCATAAAAATGATTGTTATATGATTAATAATATAGATTTCCTCCTAATATGCAGTTTCGCATCGTCGTGAAAGGGTTAATAACAAAATCGATAATTTTCTGATTGTTATAGCTGTATTCCACATTTTTAATGGTAGCTTTCTTTTGTTCCAGGTCTTCCAAGATGGTTGCAAAATGGATGCCATTGCCACATGCCATTGCCATTGTCGCATTAACATTATTAATTCGCGAAAATCATGCAATTCGAATTATCAACTATGGCTCCGAGACTGAGCGAAATACGGACAATTTAGTAATTGAACGTTTCGCAAGTGAGTCTTGCGAAGGGGACGAAAGCGTCTCTTTCAAAGCGTTTAATATAACCGAAGTTCCAGCGACTGCTATCAAAAGCAGCACGATAAAAAACATTAATTTAGAAAAGAATTTACTGGAAAGAATACCAACTGAAGTATTCGATAATGTTCCGTCATTGGAATGTCTTAATGTCGCAGAGAATAAAATTCCGTATCATGAGATATTCAATTTTGGCCATTCCAAGTTGAAAACTTTAATTGTGGATCACCAAAGTGACGTTGACTATTTTAACATGCTAGAGTTATCCAGGTTAGACTATCCGAAGGCGCATTTCCCAAAATTGGAAATGCTTCACGTAAATGGGATCAGCACATTCCTGCTTGATATGTTTCCAAAACACATATTTCCTCAATTAACTACGTTATATTTAACGGAGAACGAATTTCGGAATATAGATAGGGACTTTGTCTCTAAATTACCAATCACTTTGCAACATTTACATCTTGAAAGAAACGCTATAATTAAGTTTAACGTGTATAGTGTAGGGAACCTAATATCGTTGTACCTGGACGGAAATCCTATACAAACCATTTCTATCAATTCGAATTATACCTACCTGCAAATATTATCCTTACGAAACTGTGGCTTAAATACCTACACATTAGAAGACCAGTTTGGCCTTGCTCTAAGCGATTTAGAAGTACTAGATTTATCAGAAAATCAACTTCAGGATGTGCCAGAATATTTGTTCGATAACGCGAAATACTTACAGAATTTACTTTTAAGCAATAATTCACTTACGGAAATACCACTTGTAAGTAAATTGCATCAATTAGATAGGTTGTCGTTAAGTTATAACCATATAGAATTCGTCACTAACCTAATATCAAATACGTTGACTGTATTAAGTCTACAAAGTAACAAAATTAGTAAGATCACGGATTCAAGTTTCAAATACGTTCCTCATCTCCAAGAATTGGATTTGTCTTATAATAAGTTAGAGTATCTGGCTCCTGGGTGGGCATATGGTTTAAAGAACCTTGAGCAATTAAATTTAAGGTTTAATATGTTTGCAAAGATTGCAGACATGTCATTGACGTCTCTTGTCGATCTGAGGAACTTATATATAAAAGGAAATTTGTTCCATGAAATGGATGAACATGAGATTCAGCTTATACCTCAAACTTGCACAACCTACGTGACGTAGATTCTATGTATACAGATTGTAAAATGTAGACTTTGTTACTCTTGGTAATACAACAAATCTACAGTATTGAAATGAACAGTATCTTTTACAGAGTTTACTGGAAGATAAATGAGTATTTATATTCTACAGAGGTGTAATATATATACGGTGGTATCTTATTTATGCTGACTGCGAATATTTATGCAAAATCAAAATTGCGGACGTCTGTTGCAACGAACCGAAATGAAATAGAAATTGATTTTCTTTCTTATCAAGTCCGGCAGATTGAAAATAATATAATAATATTTTTCAATTCTTTCAATGGTTTTACTATATCGTGTTCCTCCCACGCATTTTCATCATAAATGCATAAAATCCGCAATTTGTTTAAAACGATCAGTATTGTTCTATCGTTCTCTTATAGCTTGAGCTGCACGTTGTATATAATAAAGTACTATTAAAATATAATTGTTACATGTGTAATACGTGTTACTCTTTCCTTATTATCCTTGGATTCTTAACAACATCGTATAACAAATGTTCACTTTTAGTAAGTAAGGAATGGCTAACGAGGTGTGTCTGTGATGTTATTACTACCCAGTCAGTCAGGCCGGCCTCGAGCAGATATCGAGCACAGCCTGCAAGCGTGCGACGCCAGCAGATGGCGAGCATTATGCTGGCAGAACGCTGCTCGAAGCTGAGGATGCTCGGAATCTGCTCGATTTTGGACAGCGCACCTTGCCTATACTTATTGTTGAGCAGATGTCTGGCATTCTGCTGGTAGAGTCTGCCCGACAGAAGCAGTGCTTCGATTGAAACCAACTTTTTTCGCGCATGCGCGACGATTTCAGCCTCAGTAACGTAAGCTTCTCGGTAAAATGGGGTTCCTTGAGCACCCCGCAGGATGTTAAAAAATTATTAGTATATATGTTACGGTAAATGTGATTAATCCGGTGATTATGCATAATAACCGGTTATTATATATTATATAATCACCACTAAGTTTGCTCACCACTGAGTAAACTCCCGCCAATATAACTGTCACACTGGCTACAGGGTCACAGCCGCCACAGGGCTCTGGCCGCTCTGCTACCCCATAGTAGATACGTTACTGTTTTCTCGCGCGTGCGCATAAAAAGTTGGTTTCAATCGAAGCATTGGACAGAAGCTGCGGGCAGTACGCAGCCAGCTGGATCCTAGATTCTGCCTGCTTTTAAGAGGACGGCACTGTGGCTCCGAGAATGTGGCGAATGCCGTTATGTTATACAGGGCACATTGATATATATACTTATATCAGTGACAAGGCAGGTCGCACTATAACGTAAAAGCAGTATCGAGTGGAGCATATTCTGATGTCATTAGTTTTTTCGTGAGTGGAGACGTAAAGGTCGTATAAAGGTCTTGTTTTTTTTAATGGAATGAGGTGTTTGTATATCGGTCCAGTCAGTGGTCCATCGGTTATTAGTATTTCTACGCGGGATGTTTTTGTTTGTTTATTTGGATCATGAATTTTGGTATTCCGCAAATTTTTCATATAATCAAAAGTGTTACGTGACTTCAAAGAGGTTAAGAACCTAACTGTCCTAACCGTTATAGAAACCAAAAATATCGGAATGCCGATATATATTTGCAATGTTTATAGGATGCATTAACTGCTTCACGATCATAAACGAGGTATACATGTGTTATTAATTAATAGACTGTGGATCTTTATGCAAAATAAAAATGTTTTGAACTGATGTGGAAAGCAGGAATAAGATAAAAATGGATTTCATCCCTTAACAACTTGTTTGTTACGTTAAAAGCAACATTACAACATTCTTGGATTTTAAAAATCTTTTACTGTTCTATATTTCACCCAACCAATTTTTTCATAAATATGCATTCTGCAATATCATACAGATCCGCAGTCTACTTATTAATAATTAACGTTGACACAAATTTTAGTAAATTTTATTAATAATGATAAAATGTATTTATCAAATGTAATTATTAAATATGTTTAAAAATCACTTGATTGGAAGGTACATCTGAAATGTCTGTGGCTTCATGTTTCATGACGGCAACGGTAGATACGTCGTCGGTGGATATAGTTTACCTGAATTGCGGCGTTTAGTATCAAAACCAGCTCAATCCATTTTTATAGATTTTACAGGAGACAAAAAACATTTCACTTTATTTTCGTTAAACGTTTAAAGATTCCTACGGGAAATCATTCTAAGATCCAGAAATTTCTCTTAAATTCTCGTGAATTTTGTCTGTAAGGTAAGGACCCTAGGGATGACTTTATAGTACGGTCGACTATCTGGTAGTTTCTCAGTAATTTCTTTTTTAGTGTACCATTATTAATTTATTATCGAATCGTTGCCATTTCTTTATCACATAGTAATCAGCACAATTAGAGAAGATTTTATGACTTTCTCATTCAATTTCGCCTCCCAGTAGACTTAGGTTAGCGAGCATAAGTTGCAAATTACGCTTTTTCGATTTTTCAACTCAATCTAATATTTCTTTGTAAGACTAAGTGCTTCTATGCGGTATACGTATACATAATTGTGTGCCAATTACCATATGGGGTTTCCAGTACATAATTTCGAGTTATAAAAAAGAAATCCGTCAGCGTTTAAAACAATTGGGGACATAATGTAGAAAATAATAAAATTGTCCTGCGGGTAAAGCATGCATGCCTTTTTATTCATCATACTGCGAATTCGCCCGACACCTGTGCTACAGCCGACGCGGAATCACCCGATGCGAATGTATTAATTTAACTTGATAGACAATTATAATCCGAAGGTCGAACGCACTTTTGCCTTCTGGGGTTGAATATCAAAGTATTTGGGCATGTCAAAATACGGTTTATGACAATATCCTGGTAAGAATAACAGACGCGGTACTTCTTACAAGTGGGATCCTGAACTGGAAATCTCCCATTGATTGGACACTCAATCCCCGCTGTTGATGATGGTGTGGTGGAACTTGATGTCGCAGATGTTGATGGAGTTGTAGAACTTGAGGGTGTTGTAGAATTTGTGGGCGTTGTAGAACTTGAGGGCGTTGTAGAACTTGA